>CAXEFP010000025.1:0-13619 GCA_963995525.1 Escarpia spicata
GTTATGCAAAACAGCAGTCATTTGGAGTTCAGTGTTTGTCATGAAAGCATAAATAAGCGCATTCGGTTGAGTTGTTTTTCCAAAGGAAATTGTGTCGGTAGCATTCCGGTAGCATTAAAAACTTTCATTTTATGCATTTTTATAACATAACAATGTAATTTGTTACCAAAGTTGGAACATGTAAAACAAATCTGATTTACGCCATAAAATAGTCAAGGTAGCGTTCGCAATATCTTAAGTCTACCAACTGCATTATGTTAGCTAACTTTTAATGTTTGAAAACATTTTATTTGTCAGTTTGATTTGTCCAGTTTGCCACAATAAACTATTGCCACTATACAGCGCTTGCACGGTTAAAATGAACTACGGCCCACCGCGTCACGGGAATGATAACGGTTAACTGTCATGATGTCGTTCACACATATGTCAAACAAATAGTCATTCATGCGTGAAGTGTACCATTTACTTGCAGGCCCAGCGAGTGTGCACGATGGTGCGCGCCTACAAGCACATGGTTATTGTCCTCCTGTGTGCTCTTGCATTCTCCGTGCCCAGGTTCTTCGAGTATACGTTGGTAGGAAACAGGTACGTCTTCGTGACTTGACTTTGTCGGTCGGCGGTCGGTCTGTATTTGCGTATTTATGTTTGACGTGCTAATGTTTTAGTTACTCTTTTGCTTTTGTTTGTGTAGTTTTATAGCAATACCTATCCTAACTGTGATATATGTTCCGTTGCTGCTACTCTAATCCAAAGACAGCTAAACACTAAGATGTATTGACATATGTTACCATCCTAAATCGTCGGCGGTGATTAGTTTTGATGACCCGTCGCTGATATCGATAAGTTATTAATTCCAAACGCAAATATTTATTTTATAATTTAAACCATTAATTCTGATTAATGTTTTGATGAGCTATGTACGTGTAAATTACTGAGACGATTCCTCGGCATACAGTGTGACTGACGTAAACTTGCTCGCTCTGTATCGCTGTCCAGACCACGGCCGACGAGTTTGATGCGAAACCACGTCTACACAGTTGTCTACCGCATCGTCATGTTCTCCGCGTGCATGTATCTCGTTCCCATGGTAACGCTCGTCATCCTCAACTGGCGCCTTCTGTCGGCCATGAGACGCGCCAACCAATTCCGCGCAGTGCTCTACCAGTCGGCCGAGTCCGTGCGTGACGTGTCACCGCCAACCACAACCAATCGCAGTGTCACCATAATCGTTGTCATCGTCGTCATCGTCTGCGTCACGTGCAACATCACGGCACTCGCATCGCATCTGCTCTGGTCTTTGCAGGTGCGTCGGTGCTTCTGTGTTTACCCTGATAGGGGTGGGGTGGAAATGGGAGGTGATTCTGTATTTAGTATATTTACCCTAATAGGGGTGGGGTGGAAATGGGAAGTGATTCTGTATTTAACTTGATGGGGTGGAGTGGAAATGAGAGGTGATTCTCTATTTACCCTGACAGGGATGGCTTGGAAATGGGAGGTAATTGTGTATTTACTCTGGTAGGGGTGAGAAGGAAATGGTAGATGATTCTGTATTTAACCTGATAGAGGTGAGAAGGAAATGGTAGATGATTCTGTATTTAACCTGATAGGAGTGGAGTGAAATGAAAATGGGAGGTGATTCTGTAGTTACCCTGATAGGGGTGGGTGAAATTCTGTATTTACCATATTTATCCTGATAGGAGTGGTGTGGAAATTGGAGGTGATTCTGTATTTACCATGTTTACCCTGTAATGGGAGGTGAGTGTTAATAGATAAATTGCGGGATGTGGGAGGTTGTCCTGAATAAACGTTGGGTGTGGAATTGGTGGAAAGTGGGATGTGTATTGTAAAAATGGTGGGAGATTCGCCCAAACACAAGCGGGAGATGGGAAACTGGACCCCCAAAAAGCTAATTTTCTAACAGGCAGGTGCTTTTATATAGTACAGGAAGAGTAGAAACTATAATTATAAATATTAAACAACCTGTAAACATTCCTATCTTTCCGTTTCAGTTCTCTTTTTCTGGTTATCCGTTCAGCAATCTGCACTACATCAACCTGTTATCAATCGTACCTTTATTCACACTCATGCCCATCCGTGACTTGATGTGATGTAACGGTTGTGTATCTATTGATTTGTTTGTTTACTCATGTAACGATATGAATAATTCTTATAATGAACCTACAATTAAGCAAGCACACACACACACAACACACGCACGCACGCACGCACGCACGCACGCACGCACGCACGCACGCACGCACGCACACACACACACACACAAGGAGTTCGAACACTTTACGACGTATCTTTCTTCCACTATTCTCACTATATTATATTTATATAGTACCAGAACCAGAGGAATACATTTGTAAATAATACATTCTTTATTTCGCACATGGCAATCGTACTAAGTATTGTTAATAACATTATTTCATTAAGAACATAGTTGATATCACCATTGCGAATATGTCTTCTACTCTTGTACGCTGTTCTTGTTTTTAATATTATGATATACACAGTGTATGTATTTACATTGAAATATACAATAGGGAGTATAACATTACCTAATGTTCTTTCCTTGTAGTTCTCAATACGTTATTGTATATATATATATATTTTGATTTGTATCTATACTTATTGTAATGAGTTACAATAAACTCGACTGATTGATTGATTGACCATCGCTTAACTTTTGAAAACACATTATTTGTAACATCACCAGTATCTCGGTTTTCCTCTGGACGAATGAAACGTGTGCCGTGTGCTTGATTGCTCGACAGGAATGCTTCACGTGGGGGCAGCACTTGACCAAGCAGCGCCGTTACTTGTCTCACATCAACAACATGCTGATTACGTTCAACTCGGCCATCAACTTCTTCATCTACTGCCTCTGTAGCCGCAACTTCCGGTCCGGCCTCACTTCTGGTACGCGCAGGTGCAGATCGCTGTACTCTCGTCCGTCTAAAATGCGTGCCGACCGAGAATGCCGGTCCATGCTCTGACTGTGATCTCACCTTCTTGATGTGACGCTATTAATAGTGATTATTTGTAACGTCATTTAACGAACTATTGCGTCATTTATCCGTATTGATCGATGCAAACACTGTAATGCTCTCATAAATTGCTGGTATCGCTTCCTATTTCGAGTTAGAAACAACAATTATGATGTTGACAACGGAAATGCGAAGACGGGACAGTCACTATGTTCGTTCAGCGGGAACGACACACAGTGTTGAATTGTCTGAAATACATTCTATTTCGTGAAAGCCATATATATGCACATCCCGGAAACTCTTTATGTGGATGACGCTTGGATGGCTACGCTTTTAAGATAAACAGTGATTCAACAAAACACACCGGGATTAATGTTGATAATCTGCAGCAGGAACGCTGATAATCACTGTCGTTACGCAATTCGATGATTCTCTAGAAACCTTTTGGGACCATAAGTTATCAATGCCATATTTCGAACGTGTGGCGTATGCACATTCACGTGTGCATGCATGCAGGCGTACTTGTATTTCAACAGCGATGTCTACGTGTTACAACGTATCCTTGCACCGTTGCTGTGGAGATAGACGAATCGGGAATCGATAGGAATCGCGTTGCTATATACATCACTTAGTGTCTGATTGACACTGGGTGTATGAGAAGAAATGTGTTAATTAGCTTATAATTATATATAAGATATGTTTTATATAATCATGTTGTTGTAACGGTTCGTTACGTGAATGAAATCACCATTGTATTTATTTATCTGTAGACGTTTGTGCTGCAGTGGTGGGTTTTAATAAAGAGGAAAGTGAAGCTTACAAAATAATCTATGTCTTTAAAAGGTAATTCTTGTGTTGGACAGACAACGCTAAGCACAATTGGTGCCAGGTGAACTCAAAACGTGTTATTACGCTAAGAAAGAGCTGGTAAAACGTTGTTGTGTTATTACGGTAGTAAAGAGCTGGCGACGTTGTCACATATTACCAGTCCTTAAAAAGAACATCGTCATAAGATCAGTCATTTAAACGTATTTCATATTGGATGGAACCACTGATCCCGCAAGAACACATATAAATTACGGTGGTCATTAAAATATTACAAATACTCTGTGACAACCTTCATACAATGTCTTAAAGGTGATGGTGTTTGGTGCAACTTGATGTGAATCTAAATATACTTATATGTTTACACCTTTCATTTTTCCCAGGTAGGGACTTTATTGGGGGAAAAAAAGGCAAACATTTCAAAGAATTCAAAACAAAAAACCGTCCTAACGTGGCAAACCTTTATAAAAATTGATTAACATCGCGATTTTGGTACATGTTAGGTTTTTTATTTTAAAAACACATACATTTTATACATTTACGTTTTTTCTATGACAATTTGTTATATATATAAATTCTTCCGGAGTATCATCTTTATGATATCTAGTAATTTCAACAAGTATTTAGCACATTAAACATGTTGCTTCGGCAGAGTTGGTTAATCTCCCCAATATACTGTGTATGCAATATGGTAATTATTGTTATGTGTATAATATATGGATCGGAATATTGGACATGTTCTAATGTGACCTGCGATAACAAAATGGGCATTAAATTACAAAACTGTGAAATTTATTTTTGTAGCTTTCTTATTCCACGGGTCATGAGTTTTAACATGATACCTCATTCGTTGAAATATCTTCAGCAGGTTACAGTTTATTGCTTACATTTAAATACACTTTTAAAATCCATGTCTTGAGAAACGCAGTAATTTTGACTGTATTTTGTCTATTGTTTTGTAAATTTTTGATTTTTGTTGACTTTTGAATAAACTGGACATTGAAAGATTATATTATAAACATAAGGCACGCATTTCTACCAAATCACAACATTGATGGAATATGATCTATACAGCTTTTTTGGTTCGTGTCCAGAATAAACCTGGCGACTTAATATTCGGTTCGTTGTGGTGGACACAAATATTCGAAACAATAATAATGGATGGGTGCGATTGTGTACGACTACATTTTAAACGTAATCAGAACTGACCAGAGAGAACTGACCGAGCGACCACGTCAAATGGCACGATGTAATGTTTCATATACAGAAGACTGGTAACTTAATGTTGAAGAAAAGATCTTTGACGCAGCTCAGAAGCATCGCAAGACGTATCCGTTATGCTTCAGGAAATGTAATGAATTTAATTGGCATTCCAGCCCATATAATTAATATCGTTTTGGTCGAACAATGTGTAATAACGCCGTTTCAAAAACATTTTCGTGAAGAGAAAATTGCCTTGTATTTTGCAGAATCGTTTTTGCAGAACGTTGTTATCACTAAGAGGAAATAAATGTGTTATGGATCGTGAGTTGAGTTTTTGGTTGCTTACAACAACTAAACCTGTTCAGACAAGCTGTTTTACTGAATGAAGTGCGCATTCTGATTAGACAGTCTATACAAATCCATTAACAGACACATTCCACTGGAGTTATCATCTGTCGGGACCTTCTTGAAATAGCCAACTAACTAACAACGGTGTATATTTTACTTAGGACATACACACTTTAAATTTAGATTAAACCTTTTTTGAATACATGTATTTTAATATCTTTTTTGATAACCCTACATTTCCATAAAAGCAAAGGCAATCGTTCCCACTGTAGAGCAAACGAATTGTTCTAACCTAATTGCACGAAGTTTTCAGGACGAAATTGCTCTGATTCGCTCTCACGCCACAATTTACGCGAAGCATGATTTCATATACATGAAATGGTATGTCTATCAGAACGGTCAGAGCGAATGTTTACAAACTTAGTATGGCTCCTGATCATGTTTTCGTTTTCTGTGCTGTTAAATATTCAAAAAGGTATAAAAGGTTTTGAGAGAGAGAGAATGAGAGAGAGAGAGCTGGATGGATGGATAGAGAGGGAGGAGAGAGGGAGATATATATATATATATATATATATATATATATATATATATATATATAGAGAGAGAGAGAGAGAGAGAGAGAGAGAGAGAGAGAGAGAGAGAGAGAGAGAGAGAGAGAGAGAGAGAGAGAGAGATTGCGAGAAGGAGACAAATATATTATACCAAACTACACGCTAGCTGGGATAGGCTTGAATCCCATATCGATGATGTAACACGGTTAGTAGTACGATGTGTCGATGTATCCCCATCGGTAGATGAGGAGGGAACTAGTTGGGCGGATATTAGATCAAAGACACAATTGTGCAAAGAGCAGTTAGGCGATGCTCATCAATATAGGATACGTATATGTCTACGCGCCACACGTGTTTATTGTAAAAGGTTAGATTGTACACAAGTAAGAATATGATACAAGGCATCGTCGGCAGAATTTCCGACATTATCTTAATGCAGTCATTTAGACACTGGTGGGTTGTGTCAGTCTTACATTGGCGCAGATGTATCACTACAGGTTTGGCATAGTTAACGGCTAGATTCAGCTGCGGCACCAACATCTGTCGCTGGTTCTGGCGTTCTCTTGGTCGCTGGTGTCGGTGATAGCCAAGGCCTATTTCTCCCACTCCTGCACATTTAGGATGGCGGACCAGGTGTCTATGGTTTTGATGTGCGTGTCATGGTGACTGCTGGTGGATACTACACGTGGGTGAAGGCCGACTGTGGCGTAGACACTGGCACGACTGTTCGCGTGTGGACGTAGCGTTTGCCAGTGTTCTGGGAACACGTAGTTCCCCACAACATAATGAAGATTCCATCCAGGTGGTTGTACTCTGTCAATCAGCATTGGAAGATTGGCAATATGATACCTTCTGAAACGTATGTCTAAATGACAATGGCACCTCAGATCAACGGGATCACCCCTATAGTCACATTCCTACTCTGATAAATTGATTTATGTTTGCACTTCGAGTGGTAGATGTCGTAAAATGCAAGCCATCACCTTCCAAAACTACCTTCAGGTTCAAGGAAAACATCACATTCCATCCAAAAATGCAACCCCTTGCCTAAACATTTGTGGGGTAGATCCTATCTCTAGCCCCCTACAAAACGGCATTTTTTAATATTGGCTTAGGATTAACACTCTGTTACATTTATGTTTTGTTCAGCGAAGCTAAGGATAAGCATATGTCTACGCGCCACACGTGTTTATTGTAAAAAAAAGTTAAAATGCACATCCCTTTCCTAAATATTGGGGGATAATCTCTAAGAAAGATTTGACGGTATTGTGCGGCGAGAGGAGAACAAGAGGAGGACGACAGCGAGAGGAGAATGAGAGCGAGAGGAGAATGAGAGCGAGAGGAGAATGATAGCGAGAGGAGAACGAGAGCGAGATGAAAAAGAGAGCGAGAGAAGAACGAGAGCGAGAGAAAAACGAGAGCGAGAGGAGGATAATCTCTAAGAAAGATTTGACGGTATTGTGCGGCGAGAGGAGAACGAGAGCGAGAGAAAAACGAGTACAAGAGGAGGACGACAGCGAGAGGAGAATGAGAGCGAGAGGAGAATGAGAGCGAGAGGAGAATGATAGCGAGAGGAGAACGAGAGCGAGATGAAAAAGAGAGCGAGAGAAGAACGAGAGCGAGAGGAGAACGAAAGCGAGAGGATAATGAGAGCAAGAGGAGAACGCGAGCAAGAGGAGAACGCAAGCGAGAGGAGAACTAGAGCGAGAGTAGAACGAGAACGAGAGGAGAACGAAAGCAAGAGGAGAACGAGAACGAGAACGAGAGAAGAACTAAAACGAGAGGAGAACTAGAGCGAGAGGAGAACGCGAAATGATAATGAGAGCAAGAGGAGAACGCAAGCGAGAGGAGAACTAAAGCGAGAGGAGAACGAGAGTGAGAGGAGAACGAAAACGAGAGGAGAACGTGAGCGAGAGGAGAACTACAGCGAGAGGAGAACGACAGCGAGAGGAGAACGAGAGTGAGAGTAGAAACGAGAGTGAGAGGAGAAGGAGAGTGAGAGGAGAAGGAGAGTGAGAGGAGAACGAGAGTGAGAGGAGAACGAGAACAAGAGGAGAACGAGAACGAGAGAAGAACTAAAGCGAGAGGAGAACTAGAGCGAGAGGAGAAGGAAACGATAATGATAGCAAGAGGAGAACGCGAGCGAGAGGAGAACTAGAGCGAGAGGAGAACGAGAGCGAGAGAAAAACGAGTACAAGAGGAGGACGACAGCGAGAGGAGAATGAGAGCGAGAGGAGAATGAGAGCGAGAGGAGAACGCGAGCGAGAGGAGAACTAGAGCGAGAGGAGAACGAGAGTGAGATGAGAACGAAAACGAGAGGAGAACGTGAGCGAGAGGAGAACTAGAGCGAGAGGAGAATGACAGCGAGAGGAGAACGAGAGCGAGAGAAGAACGAGAGTGAGAGTAGAAACGAGAGTGAGAGGAGAAGGAGAGTGAGAGGAGAAGGAGAGTGAGAGGAGAACGAGAGTGAGAGGAGAACGAGAACAAGAGGAGAACGAGAACGAGAGAAGAACTAAAGCGAGAGGAGAACTAGAGCGAGAGGAGAAGGAAACGATAATGATAGCAAGAGGAGAACGCGAGCGAGAGGAGAACTAGAGCGAGAGGAGAACGAGAGCGAGAGAAAAACGAGTACAAGAGGAGGACGACAGCGAGAGGAGAATGAGAGCGAGAGGAGAATGAGAGCGAGAGAAGAACGAGAGCGAGAGAAGAACGAGAGCGAGAGGAGAATGATAGCGAGAGGAGAACTAGAGCGAGAGGAGAACGAAAGCGAGAGGATAATGAGAGCAAGAGGAGAACGCGAGCAAGAGGAGAACGCAAGCGAGAGGAGAACTAGAGCGAGAGTAGAACGAGAACGAGAGGAGAACGAAAGCAAGAGGAGAACGAGAACGAGAACGAGAGAAGAACTAAAACGAGAGGAGAACTAGAGCGAGAGGAGAACGCGAAATGATAATGAGAGCAAGAGGAGAACGCAAGCGAGAGGAGAACTAAAGCGAGAGGAGAACGAGAGTGAGAGGAGAACGAAAACGAGAGGAGAACGTGAGCGAGAGGAGAACTACAGCGAGAGGAGAACGACAGCGAGAGGAGAACGAGAGTGAGAGTAGAAACGAGAGTGAGAGGAGAAGGAGAGTGAGAGGAGAAGGAGAGTGAGAGGAGAACGAGAGTGAGAGGAGAACGAGAACAAGAAGAGAACGAGAACGAGAGAAGAACTAAAGCGAGAGGAGAACTAGAGCGAGAGGAGAAGGAAACGATAATGATAGCAAGAGGAGAACGCGAGCGAGAGGAGAACTAGAGCGAGAGGAGAACGCGAGCGAGAGGAGAACTAGAGCGAGAGGAGAACGAGAGTGAGAGGAGAACGAAAACGAGAGAAGAACTAAAGCGAGAGGAGAACTAGAGCGAGAGGAGAACGAAATGATAATGAGAGCAAGAGGAGAACGCGAGCGAGACAGAACTAGAGCGAGAGGAGAACGAGAGCGAGAGGAGAACGCGAGCGAGAGGAGAACTAGAGCGAGAGGAGAACGAGAGTGAGATGAGAACGAAAACGAGAGGAGAACGTGAGCGAGAGGAGAACTAGAGCGAGAGGAGAATGACAGCGAGAGGAGAACGAGAGCGAGAGAAGAACGAGAGCGAGAGGAGAACGAGAGTGAGAGGAGAACGAGAGTGAGAAGAGAACGATAATGAGAGGAGAAGGAGAGTGAGAGGAGAACGAGAGCAAGAGGAGATCGAGAACGAGAGAAGAACTAAAGCGAAAGGAGAACTACAGCGAGAGGAGAACGAAACGATAATGATAGCAAGAGGAGAACGCGAGCGAGAGGAGAACTAGAGCGAGAGGAGAACGAGAGCGAGAGGAGAACGCGAGCGAGAGGAGAACTAGAGCGAGAGGAGAACGAGAGTGAGAGGAGAACGAAAACGAGAGGAGAACGTGAGCGAGAGGAGAACTAGAGCGAACCCTGTGACGCAGGGAGTTAGAAAAACAATAAAACAAATTGTTATGCCAGCCTCATTCCGTTGTTATGCGACAACGAGGCGCGCATCAACATGTTGACCTGCCGGAAACCTCAAGACGCTGATTGGCAACGGAGACGAATCGTTTTTTGATTAGATAACATACAATTACAGATACAGTTTACGATTCGTTTTTCGCTGATTTGTTTTTGTTCGTACATTTACGAGCGATTCATCACTTAAATCGTTCGTGGGATCCTTGTCATTCGTGTTGACTTTAATGTCAAAGTGTCGCGGAGTCCGTGAGGTCATCATGACCTGAAAGCTTCATGATGGAATCACAATTTGGCCTTTGATGATGAAAAAATAAATTGTGGACAGCCCGATGGCATCTCAAGGATAGTTGCTGGCAGTGAAGACACGGCGAAACTCAATGTTGTGGAGTAATAATAACTTACGAAGATGGATCAATGTCGGAAATGATGGCATGAAATAACGAAGTACCGAATCATTCCAAGCTGTCATAGGTAAAGATAGGAATCTGATATAATGATGCATAAACATCTTTGCTAATAAACACGCGTGTTGTAATGTGTAAAATGTTGAAGTGTGTGAATTGAAATAGATATGACGTTGTCGTAAACGCTGGTATGTTTTGTTGATGCGCCGTCGATTGGGTTGCGTGTGTTCGAGAATGACATGACAACACATACGTATCTAAGATATTACATAAGTATATACATACATAACACTTCTGCAACAACTTTGCATGCCTACACTGTGTACAATGCTTATTTGCGCGCGCGCGCGTGCACACACACACACACACACATACACACACACACACACACACACACACACACACACACACACACACACACACACACACACACACACACACACACACACACACACACACACAATAAATGGTGACATATCGTAAACGACACTTTCATGGGATCCGTGCCTCCGACGATCATTGATGACAAGGATGATAATTACACAATGGATAGGCAATTACTTATATACTTAGCATAATAACTATTACGTGTGTCACTCCACGCAACATGTCAATATTCGTTCAACAGATTATATAATACCAATGTACATATTAGACGTATCTATCGTATCGTTCTAGCAACAGTTAAACATGTGAGAGGCCTAGCCTAAGTTTCTCGGAATAGTAATATTGATGTTTACTCATGAGTTATCGATGATCAACCACAGAACACGACCGGCATGAAGCACGCTATGTCTACGGGCATAAAGATGTATGTATGCGTCTGAGACCCAGCTATAACGAAATACGCCAACTTTCAAAACAGCGGGATGTATACTCGAACTTTGAGCATCACGATTGAAATCTGATATTTTAACAACTGGACTGCGCTATACTTGGTTTGTTATGACACTATTGTTATCGTGTTTGGTACGGCAGATATCCCAGTGAATGTTCATTGCTTCCTAACACCTGCTTAACAAGAAGTCCGGTTAACCTGACTATAATTGTAGACAACACGGGAAATTCCCGCTTCATATGTCTGTAGAACTACACCCTTGTTATAATTCATAATTATTTCTCGGAAATAACTAGCGACATGCCAGTCTGGAAGTGTTAACATGTGACTAGTTACGTAGGTTAAAATGGTGTGATCGGATATAACTGGAATTGATAGAACAACATTTGGAAAAGGCCCACGTATCAGTATAGGGTGCGGCCGTTTTGCTGTGGTAGTTGTATCAACCGTACGTGGATGTTGTTGGAGCGATAACTGCACCTGTCAGTATCCCTTATGTGTAGCTGGGCCGCGAGGGACGAATGAGATAATAAATGCACTAACAAATATCGCACATATTTCGTAGCATTACAAGATGAATAAGATGAATACGTGCACTAACAACTATCGCACATATTTCGTAGCATTACAAGATGAATAAGATAAATACGTGCACTAACAACTATCGCACATATTTCGTAGCATTACAAGATGAATAAGATAAATACGTGCACTAACAACTATCGCACATATTTCGTAGCATTACAAGATGAATAAGATAAATACGTGCACTAACAACTATCGCACATATTTCGTAGCATTACAAGATGAATAAGATAAATACGTGCACTAACAACTATCGCACATATTTCGTAGCATTACAAGATGAATAAGATAAATACGTGCACTAACAACTATCGCACATATTTCGTAGCATTACAAGATGAATAAGATGAATACGTGCACTAACAACTATCGCACATATTTCGTAGCATTACAAGATGAATAAGATAAATACGTGCACTAACAACTATCGCACATATTTCGTAGCATTACAAGATGAATAAGATAAATACGTGCACTAACAACTATCGCACATATTTCGTAGCATTACAAGATGAATAAGATAAATACGTGCACTAACAACTATCGCACATATTTCGTAGCATTACAAGATGAATAAAATAAATACGTGCACTAACAACTATCGCACATATTTCGTAGCATTACAAGATGAATAAGATCAATACGTGCACTAACAATTATCGCACATATTTCGTAGCATTACAAGATGAATTTGATAAATACGTGCACTAACAACTATCGCACATATTTCGTAGCATTACAAGATGAATAAGATAAATACGTGCACTAACAACTATCGCACATATTTCGTAGCATTACAAGATGAATAAGATAAATACGTGCACTAACAACTATCGCACATATTTCGTAGCATTACAAGATGAATAAGATAAATACGTGCACTAACAACTATCGCACATATTTCGTAGCATTACAAGATGAATAAGATAAATACGTGCACTAACAACTATCGCATCCTTCTCGTTGCATTCCACGATTGATTAGTCGAAAGCCGGATTCTTTGCTCACTTTTCGTACATTTTTTCTGTCCTTGCTTTTTTTTCTGTCTGTCTTTGCGATACGACAAAAACCCCATATATCGAGGAACAAACTCGACACTGCGGAGGTTTTGTGTACGACCATTTAATAAAGTCAGAACATTTATGGCATATGGTGATATTTGTAATTAAACTATTATGTTTATATTGCATTTGAAGTGGGTTATCACATAACGTCACAGGTGATCATCGTGACGAGGTATTGTCATACGACAGTATTCACAAATGCTATTTATTTAAGTAATTTATTATGATGTCGCTTATTGTCGTAATGAACTTATTTTCCACTGTAGGGCCAACTGCATTTGATCAGGTAGACAGATCCATCATTAGAATAGAATAGTGATATGTCGATGGATCGATCGGGAGAGAGAAAGATAGAAAGAGGGATATATATATATATATATATATATATATATATATATATATATATATATATATATATATATAATATATACATATATATATATATATATATATAAGCCTAACAATTATTTAGTTGTATCCTACATATCAGACGTGCTTGGGTTTACAGTTATTTACAAAAATACTGCTTGGTTTTAATAGGTTTGAACTATTCTCGGAAGAAATATAAACGCAGTGTTAACATTACAATACTTATCGGAAACAATTCACGTATCCGTTACCTGACATGAGCCATTCAATAACCAGCATAATGGTAACTATTGTTGGAGTCGCCAGAACGAGCTTCAACATCAAGGAGTCGGTGGCTGAGATACGAGCAGAACAGTCAACGGCTACGTGCAAGCAACAGTAACAACAAATATAACTAGGCTCAATATCAGACTATAACGACGACACACGCCGCCACCTGGT
>CAXEFP010000027.1:0-93859 GCA_963995525.1 Escarpia spicata
GAGACAGCCAGGAACAGAGACATAGACAGTGTCACCTGCAGGCAGAGGCAGAGGTAGAGGCAGATATAGGAAGGCAAATACACAGCGAGCAGGCAGGCAGGCTGGCAGGAAGACAGGACTGAGAGAGAAGATACAAAGAGTCAGAGGCTGAGGCATATATTGGCAAATAAACAAACAGCCAGCAGTCAGGCGGTCAGACAGACAGACATGCATCCAAGTAGATAGGCAAACAGGAGAAAGAAGAGATACAAACAGGTAGAGGCACAGACGACGGCAAAAAAAGACTGGAAGAGGCAGAGATAGGCAGATAAACATACAACCACCAGGCAAACAGCAGACATGCACGACAGACAGGCAGACAAACAGAGAGGCATAGAGGCAGACAGTCGAGAGAAATGTACAGGCAGAGAAGCTAGGAGGCAGGCCGGCAGGCAGACAGTCGGACTGTCGTACTAGTCTGACAGACTTATAGACTGACATTCTAACAGACAAACACAGAAGATGGAGGCGGGAGAGACATAGAGAGATACGGGGAGAGAGGGAGAGTTGGAGAAGGGGAGACGGGGAGAAAAACATACATACATAGAGACATATATAGGAGCAAGAAGACAGAGAGACAGCGTGTTAGTTGCGACTATACAACATCGCAGCACTGTAGTCAAGCAACCAACGCTACATTACTAAGTTAATTGCTTCGGTTGTTCTAATATTAGACGTGTCAAACAGCATGTAATAATTAGTCACCCTATAAATACTTGTCTGAACTTGTGCAGACGACTGTCAGAGAAACTTGTTTTAGCTAAGTACTTATTTTAACAAATAACTATCACATTATCTAAAGTCAAACGTATGCACACGACATCCTATACATCACAATTAGTTAAAATGCATGCTAGATGTGTAAGTCGTCTGTAAACACAATTTAACATTACACGACACAACACTCCTACACTCGTCATACTATAGCTGGCATGCCCGAAGTGACGGGTAATGGATGCAACAAGAAACAATTTAACTGTTATATATAATTAACATATAAACATAACATAACTCACCAGGACGTGTATATTGATAGACATAATACAGAGCCGAGAGAACTGTACGCACAGCTTCGTGGACACGTCCATGATCCCTAGCAAACTGCGACTGGGTGTGGCTCTAGCTACCCTACCCGCGTCTGGCGACTAACACAACAATAGCCTGTGCAACCGCTTGCACGAAACAATTCCGCCAGGGTTACATAATATAATATTATACTTGTAGTGTTACAGATTCTTTTTGGGGTGGTACATGTCAACCGGCCCAAAACACGAACGGACTATACATGCCCACGAATATAATTATTTGTATAAGTTTACGACTTCATATTTACTCTTTTCCAAACATGTTTTTTCGTTTTATTGTGTCATTATATACAATTACATTTGATTTCTTCTTACACCTTATGAGAAATAATTATTACTTTGATGACACAAATATCAAATCAATTTGCGAGCGCGCTTACAAGGAAGCGTTACGCAACGAGGCCATAAAATATTGTTTCCTGTAAACTGTTAAAGATGAATGCACAGTTACTTTATAAAATATCAAAGCGTTTATTGATGATGTATGCATTATAACGTCGTAACATTTTGTATATTCATAACATCGTACGTAGTTGTTAACGCTAACCATTGCATGCATACTGCCGGACATGACATCGGAAGACGGGGGAATGTTCACTTTTTATTCCCCTCAAGCGGACTGTCTTAGCGGAGGGTATCTCGCTATATATACATACATATGTACCGGTCTAATGGTATCAGCTCAACATTTCCTGAATTATCCACACTGGCACCGCAAGATACGAACATATATAGTATGTAGATAGTTGATGTAGACCGTCAGACTCTTAATTGAGATTACATGTCCGACGGCTGGGCGACTGCAAAATAAAACAACTTGATGTTGATCGTGTTATCCAAGTGGAAGGTACGCTATTAAGAAAAGTTTAGAAAGAAGTTATTTTGCTTGAAAACGACCATGAAATGTGATTTTGTTTCAAGAACAAGTTTGGCCTTGCCTGACAGATATAACCTCAAGCATGCGCATGCAACCACGCACGATCGAACGCTACATGTATGGCTTAACATTTACTTTAATAAGGTATAATTGCATGCTAGCTGGTGATGAACCATTTCTGCTAAAAGGATTTGGCATTGATAATTATTTGTGTGTGTTAACAAGTTCAAAAACCGCAGTCACTATTGCCAAGCTGACCAAAAGAGTATTATCAATGAGAAATATAATCTCTTCAATATTAAAACAAAATAAAAATGCAACAAATAACATGATGTGGGATTCAAGCCTGCAACCAAAATATTTGTGTTTTGGTGCATTGTCCACTTAGTCACAACAACTGAATACAAAACTTCATAATAAAAGCTGTGGGGTTTCCAGAGAATATCGATCCTGCGTTACTCAACAGTTTCATTATGTTCTCGCATTCATGTGAATATATATATCTTATATGATCATATATATATATATATTGATATACAAAAAACGAAACGAATGCATACATGGTTAATTAAAATGTGAACATGATTGTGTTTTGTTCTGCTGTGTAAGTTGTGCCAATAAAAAAGAAAGGTAAGTTCTAGTATAGCGTGGTATCGAGTCTTTAATTACGACTGCTCAAAATGTTTTACATTTTACCCCCTTGTAGATCTGTTCAATCGAACATCATCTCGATTTTTCTGGGAAGCATTCAGCCCCGTTGCAATTACTGCACAGATTAATTAAGACTATATTCGTACACAAATATCCACCACTGTGTAGACTCGGATACTATTCTTACAGATGAATTAACTTAATATAAGCGAAGTTGTACCATTTCATAAGTTTTAAGTATAAGGGCTTGTGAAATTGTTCTCGTAACTGAATGATTTCAGGTAAACGTTGGTACCAGTGCTGCCACCTTTCGGATTAATTATTAACTGCAGTACCACAACTATCCGATAGGCTGTTGTAGTAATATTGATCATTTTGCATTTTACATCACTTATTCGATGACAGTGCAGTCACATCTTTATATTACAATAAACTATAATTTAGTAGAATATGTTGCATATTATTTTCATGTTTTTCTTCTTTGTCGAACATTAAGAAGTCGACGCATAAAGTACCACTACACCAGGTATGGGCGATATCTCGGTTATGAAGTTGAACTTTAAGTTTAATACAAACAAATGCTACATCCACAGTGTAAAACATAAAACTGACTATTTCTACACCCTAAATAACGCCACCATACGTGTAAACTGCAACCCATATCTTGGTATCTCTAACTCCGACGACCTTAAATGGCACTCCCATATCGCAACAGTAACTAAAAAAGCAAACTCCACTCTTGGTTTCCTAAGCTAAGGCTACGCCTAGGCTAGGCTAATGTCCTACAAAACAGCAAACGGATCGCATATGTTGCCCTTGTGCACGCTGCCTTAGAGTACGGAGCCATAGTGTGGGACCCATACCACCAGGGGGACATAGATAAACCAACAAAAAAGGAGACGTTGGGACCAACGACTTAAATTCATGTACAAGATAGCTGAGGGATCTATCCCAGGCCCAGCCATTCCAACAGCAACATACTTTCGGCACCAAAGAATAAATAAAAGACTCATCCAACCCAAACATTTCCCAGATCACATATCCTCAAACTTTGTACAACACCTAACAACCAATAACACCAGGTGCTATACAGCACCTGCCAGACCTGGGGCCGAGTACATTTTCACAAGTACGAGCATTTTGATGATGGATAAGTTCGAGTACATTGCTAAAAGCTGAGTACGAGTACATTGCTAAAAGTTGAGTACGAGTACAAGTACATTCTCACGAGTACATTAAACAAATATAAATATTAAATAATAATGAATTTTTAAATTATTAAGTAATCTAATTTATATAACTTAGCACAAGTGAATATGCAATGGCAGTTGATCAATTTGTTGAGGAAAACTAAAAAAAAACTCTATTTCATCAACAATTAAATTCACTTCATTGGCATTCATTTCAGTGGCATCGTATGATCTTATCGAATGGTCTTATCATCTATTTGCCATTGCACCGAATGAACATGAGTTGTTCACAGGTTGAGTCGTTCAGGGCAGAAGACTTTCTCGGCTGTGCTAAATACCCCTTCATCTGGGGAAAACTCAGAACTGCAGTGGGTCACTGTGACGATCTGTACATGGCTGACTGAGGTATTCATTCACCTCTACAATCAGCAATCTGCTGATACAATAAGTTTGCAATTTATATTTCCTGATCATAGACTACTAGTTGTTGAGAGGGCTAGCACATGTCCACATAAACGGCTCAGCATCCCCTTTGGACTTTTTAGCCAGGCTACTGGCATGGGATTATACTAGTGTAGGAGGCAGTCTGACTTGAGCATCCTTACTTCTACAGAGGAAGACTGGCAGTTCTTGTTCTTAGCAGTTAGCACTCATCCACTGTCAAGTGGCAAGGTCCCCAGACTACATCAAAGGCATTTCCTGTCTAACTGGTGGGTTAACTGCTAATAGCCTCTTTATGGACATCCTGGTGGCTTAATTAAACAAACAGGTTTATGGCCTGAACTGATAGCCTACAATTATTGTTTGCTTAACAGGGTGTTTCTGACTGGGAAAAGATGCTGCCTGTTGCCATATTTGGGTATCATAGTCATAGTTATCAGAGAATGAGGATGTACTATGTGTAGGGATGGTAAGCTGGTATTCTATCAGAAATAACAACGTATTTAAAAAATAGTTGAACATTTAAATATTTCAGGAAAGTGTCATTTTATAACCAAATATATTAATTTTCCCCAGTATATATTAACAAAATACTCAGATGTACTCGTAAAATCTGAGTGCAATGAGTATGACTACGAGTACGAGTCCATAACCCACAAGTTTTATGAGTACGAGTACTTCAAAAATGTACTCGAGTACTTCGGCTCCAAGTCTGGTACCTGCATCCCTCACCAGTCAATTAAAAAATTCATACTTTGTAAAGACAATAGTAGACTGGAATAAACTAAACAAGTCGCAGATCCAGGCCGAGACCATAAACGATTTCAGTTTTATATATCAGTATTAATGTATTTTGACATCTGAATAATAACTAGTATTTAAGTTAGTAATTATTGTTGTTTAGTCTTTGTTATTTTGTAATATTTTATTTAAAAAACTGTGATGTATTTGTCTGTGTCTTTTTAATATGTGTGTTCATAAGTGCATGTATTTCATTAGTTTTGGATTACTTGTCAAGGAAAATAAACTGGACATTGGAATATGAGATTATAAAGTATGCATTTCTGCCAAAATCACAAAACTGATGGGACATGACTTAGTTATTTTTGGTTTGTGTACAAAATAGACCTGTGCGACTTAATACCTGGTACGCTGTGGCAGGTCACGTACGAAGTGTTTAGGATATTGATCGGTTATTAACCTTTACATAAAACTACTTATTCTCCAGAACAAAGTAGTGTTTGTAGCATTTTCATTATGTGATGGTCCAAGAATTGTTATTTGAATTAAAATAGATCTATACACATTAAAGAAAACATAGTCTGCTACAAGTATATGCACCTAGATACATGTGCTACAAGGGTTACTAGATATGCAGGCACATTGGACGTCACGCTAGTGCAGTCACAGATGTAATGAAATAGTAAATTAAGCAGCAAGAAATAAACTTACTTTGCAGCAAATGTTTAAACAAAGTATGTTTATTTCTTGCAGTCAAATGGAATCTTGGAGCCATGAACAGTATTGTATTTATGAATTGGGAAGTAATGTATTGTGTGTTGCTGCGGTTGTATGAACCTGGAAGTTGTGTAGTGTGTGTTGCTGTGGTTGTAGCTATGAACTGGGAAGTGGCCCAGCCAACATCAACTCTAAATTGTTCTTGTTTTTTATGTTTTGGGGCCAGTTTGTAGACAATTTTTTCTAAAATTGTCTACAAACAAGACAATTTCTTATACAGTATGTATTATTTTGTCAGCTTTATTAGTTTTATTAACAGAAATGTAACCGAATAAAATTATATATCTCCGCTGGTTGATGTTTGATTTGAAACTTATTAACAGAACAAGAAAAAGACGAACAAGACTGTTTATCCGGCAGGTTGATATTTGAAACAAAAGCAGTTTTGTTGTCATCTGGCTGGAAAATGTCTATGATTAAAAAGATATATTATATGACTGATGAAGTATCGGAAATCGTGAGAAGTGGCAAACAAAATGTCATGAAGGTGGATGGCTATGCAGCAGGAAGGGACATGTTGGAATATTGGTTGGTTGGTTCTGCTGGGCCTGATGCTGTAATAGGAAATACTGAAGAGTAGATATTGACTTAGGCAGCGGAGCCAAGTCAACCACAGAGAAACAACCGCTGTATTTTCAATGTTACCAACAGAATCTAAACACTGTACACATGTGTGTAGCTACAGTGATACAAAACGTGCAGATCAGGTCTATGCGAAACAGGAGGTTAACTAATGTCTGAATGAATTGTACCATTAGCCTGTAGATATTAATTCTTTGTCATTTTACTTGATTTAAGCAGTGGGCATCTTAAATTGTTTCCCCCTACTCTTATGGTCAACTTGCATCGTCATAGTGACTGCGGCTTTTGAACTTGTTAACATACAAAATGAATTATCAATGCCAAATACTTTTAGCAGAAATGGTTCGTCACCAGCTCGAATGCGTTATACCTTATTAAAATAAAGGTACACACACGATACCATACATAGGCGGATCCAGGGGGGCCTGAGGGCACGTGCCCCCTAGACCTTAGGAATTCAGCATGTACATAACCCTTGTCTGTACATAACCCTTGATTTTATTCACACCGTATAGGTACAAGCAGAACAAAATTAGTGCAAAATGTAAACTTCATTCAATAACACAAGGCCTTAACTTACTAACTGGTTAAGTTAACAACACGCGACCCAAACACAACACAAAGAGCGAAGTACATATTATATTGGTAATCCAATGAAAATAAAATAAGCAAGTATAACACTATATTGATATCTAAATAGTTTGTTTCCACAAATCAAATTAACCATAGCAGTGCATTTCATGTTATGATGTACTACAATAAACAAGCCTCAACATTAACACTGGCCCGGCGCCTTTTTTAGGCTGTTGGGCCAGTTCGGCCCACCAGTTTTCATATTTTACTGGTCCGCCGGGTCACTGGTTTTAATCTGATTGACCACCATCGTGTTTCCGGTAACCCGACCCTACCTAAAAAAATAGGACAACCCTAATCTTTTTTTTATATTTAAATCAATGTTTATTTTATTACATTTTTGTTATGTCGCACACCGATGCGTTGTTTACATCAGCATTGGTCATCGCCAGTCATAATGATAACGTGATACACATGGTATCGGCGTTCAGATGCACATTTATCATGGTATAATGTACCTGGTCCTGGCAATATCGGCCTTAGAATTGAGCCTTAAGCACAGCCAAAACCAAGAAATGCTTTTGATGTGCCGAGGACAGCCAGCTAAAGTATCAAGCCCCGAGCTGAAAATATGTCGGTGACATCTCAGATGTTGCATTAATAGCAGACTTCAAAGTGATACCACGATTAAAAACCTTCTTTAACTTTGCGTTATCACTTCTTATAGTCGCTGTCTTAATTTTGTAAGCGATGCACAAATGAGAACTTCGGCAAAATCAGCATGACGTCACTCCAAGCGAACCTTAGACTTTGTGGACTTCTTCAGTGAAGCAACCGACAGGCACCTCGGTATCAACCTTTTTTTAAAAATCCAGGCCAGTAATTTTTCTGGGCGGGCCAGTAACTTTTCAAATCTACTTAACAAAACCTTAATGTCAAGGATAAATAAAAAACTCCAAGCGGATAGACACTTGTGTATAGTAAAACACAACATCCAACCTACATGTACCAATAGTCACGGGTGCAAATAACACTGGAATGAAGTGACATTTCAAGAGCCGGTAGGCCTATGTGAAGTGGAACAAAACCATTTGGTGAAGTGATGTCACATAGAATCATTCAATTAATAGACATTATATTTATACAGAGTCAGCCGGTCATGTGATGTTACAATCAGCAGGTTGGTAAAGAATTGACAGATCAACTACGTCATTGTTTGTCCACGTCGCGGTTAGAACTATGCGCCTGACATCTGTCAGGCTTTGCCTTTGCCAACAAATAATGTTTACATAATAATAAAATGATGTGCACTAGGTTAAAAAAGCATGACATTTGCTAGACAAATATCTCCTACATGCAGTTTTCGCATAAACAACTTTGCCCTATCTTCTTTTAGCAAAGAAGACATTTGGAGCCAAGGATTACAACAAAATATTCTACGGAATATCCAGCAACTGCACATGTTCGGCATCCATGTTGATGGCTTGATGAACATTGTTGCTAGGCAATAGTTCACGTGATGGATATCAATTCGTTGGATGATGTGACGTTACTTAGAGCCGGTCATTACCGTGTAAGCAACGACAAACGTGCGCATGGTGTAGAGTCCAGCCTTGTTGATGGCGGTCAGCGTAACGTAGTGTTCCTTGGTGTGGTCAACTCCAGTGACGTGAAGGACCGTCCGTTCTGTGTCCAACCACGAGAGCACGTCAATACCGCCTCGTGTCGTACCTATATTTAAATTAAATATTATTGTAAGTGCACTTTATTGTGTGCGTGTGCGCGTGCGTGTGGAATTTTTTATTATCATTATTAAACTTGTGCTCTTAACTTGTCCTGTGCATATCTGTGTCTATTTATATATTTTCTTTTAATCCGTGACATGTATGTATCATTGTTAACATGTATTTTATGTCTGTACATCTGCGTATGGTCTTTTTTCTGAATTTAACTGTCATTATTGTAACCAGGAGTAAAATGTTTTGATGATGTCACTGAAATATGTGGTGATTATTCTAATTCTTTTCAATGTAAGGATGATCAAAAAACGTATCGCTGTTGATTGCTTACAGTAATATAACATCACTCTTTCGCCGAACTTTTTCCCCCCGCAAAATCAGATTTTTTGAAAATGTTAGTTAATGGAACAACTGCATTTGTTTTAAATGCGACATTTAATTTAATTGGGAGTTGTAGGTCATCAGCAAAACTTTGTGTGACTACGTATGTTCGACCATTATGGCTGCTGACTTTAAACAATGGCTACTGCGACGTATGTTGAACGTTCCGTACCTATGTTGACTTCGTACACGAGAGAAGAGTTACTTGTGAACACATCAGTCCAGTCGAGGGTCAGTGTGGACCGCTGAGGCCAACGACTCTGCGGTGACGCGTCTGTGAACAATATACACATTGTGCATTTATGTGTACACAGAGGGGACTATTTTGGAAAAGGTCGCTGACTTCAGATATATTGACTTCACACAACTTGAAGAGACACCAGCATGCGGCTGAGAAGAGGATGCGGCACAAACAACAAGCTGCACCACTGTCATCCTGCTTCATCTACTCTGGCTGCGGCACGGACTGTCATTACAAATATAAAAAATTACGCACTGCACAGCCACAGTGGACGCTGCAAAATTTCCAGAAACTGACAAAAGGGCGCATCAGCATCGTCTCTCGAGACTACGCTCAGCCTACTACATCCTGAAAAGCATCCAAGCAACTAAGCAAGCTACTGAAATCTGCATTCCCGTGTACTGTGTATTCACGGCAACGGTGGAGTTTGTACTCCTCTGTGAATGCGAATCATGGACAATGACAAAGCACAGTAACAACTAAATTAGTCATTAGTGTTAAAAAAATCCTACGAACTGCATTCAATTCTAACTAGAAACAACGTTTCACAAATGTAGAGCTATGTACAGATTTGAATAAACGTACACAGAAGATTCGTGAAACATGGCTGTGATTTGCTGTACACTGCTACAGGTACAATGATGAGAGGGCTAATAGGACCATCCTGCAGCAGTCAGTTCGCAGAAGACAAGTTAGAATAGACCTGTGTTTAACTATATTGGCCTAGTTGAAGAAAGATGCTGGACAGGCCATAGGCGTTGCAAACGGAAATGAGGGATAAAGGTATCTGAAGACAGACAGATGATTGCAGAGAACAGAGTTCGAGTGGCAAATAAGTCGGCAATATAAGATTAACCACATGCCCATTCCTTATACAAAATGTGGTGCACAAAAATCATATTACCACGCTATTAGGGTCAGTCAGAAAACACCTCATAACGTTTAAGGTTGGTGGCAAGAACAGATATTATGAAGTGTTCGACAATGAAAACATCAACTGATTTTACAGCTCATTACTAATATTACGCACGCATCCGCGATGAGAGACATGTTGAATTGATTTACATGAAGATCTACAATACATCAAATGACAGTACATTGGAATCCTCTTTTGTTATAGACTTTACCAAGAAATATCACAATTCATGCATTAATCAGAGAAATATGCACGGTATGTTTACCTTACGAGTACCTTATAAGGGTTAGGGTTAGTTATAAGTTGCACCCCAGTTGCACCCTAACTCCCTAGTGCATGCATAGCGTAGATGATTACATGCAGCTACGAGTTGCCCCATACAGAAAATATTTCCCACCATCTGTGTGTATTTGAACCCCTGATTGTCGGTGCTAACAACACGTCAACACGTTCCAGTACAGGGCATCTGACATCAATTAATCAATTAATGTACACTACTTTCAAACATTATTGAAATGTAAACTCACTCGTAACTTGCGGCGCCTCTGTTTCAATGGTGAAGTTTGTGGCGAAGACGTCACTCGTCAGGTCGGCTGAGTTGGTGGCCCGCAGTAGCAACGTGTAAGTGGAGTAAGACTGCAGACCGAGGTCTTGTAGTCTGGCGTACAGTTGGCTGGCAGACGCCACGGCCTGCCATGGCAGGACTGTGGTGGCACCCGTCCGCTGTAGGCTCACCTGTGAGTGTGAGAGACAACGTCAGGAATGGTTTCAATGCACGGAATGTTCACGTCCGTTTCAACATGAGTTGTAGCTTACAGAATCACGGCACCATCGCGCTCGGGTTGAATTATACATGCGAGACGCAGATATCATCATTTAACCAGTAGCTTATTGTTTATATAAATCAGTGAATTGTCAGGGCCTTAGCTAGCCTAAAACAACTTGGGGGGCAGTAAAAAATACAGTAAAGCATAAAAATTCATGCGGGGATTCTCCGGGAAAATTTGGAAAATGTATTTTCTGGAGAACTTCGCCCAAAGCTCAAGTATTGTTTCAGTGTCGGTGGCATGCTGCGTGGGAAGGAAAAAATACATGAAAATAAATAATTAATATCACATGACAATACATTTATCAAAATCGACAGCTATGCATCATATACGAAATATCGGTTCAACAATTACATCCGTCTTAAATTGTCTTACAAGATCACTTCCTCTCACCGTCGCATGCAGTGACTCGCCATTTGGCTTTACACAAATAAACCTCTTCGGGGGTGAGAAGATGGTATGATTTTCTATGGACATATAACATTCTGACGCCACTGAGCCGTCTTTCTTTCGTTGCTGACAGACTGATGCCACTGAGCCATCTTTCTGTTATTGCTGACAGACTGACACCACCGAGCTGTCTTTCTGCTATTGTTGACAGACTGACACCACCAAGCTGTCTTTCTGTTAATGTTGACAGACTGACACCACCGAGCCATCTTTCTGTCATTGCTGACAGACTGACACCACCAAGCTGTCTTACTGTCATTGTTGACAGACTGACACCACCGAGCTGTCTTTCTGTTATTGTTGACAGACTGACACCACGGAGCCGTCTTACTGTCATTGTTGACAGACTGACACCACCGAGCTGTCTTACTGTCATTGTTGACAGACTGGCACCACCGAGCCATCTTTCTGTCATTGCTGACAGACTGACACCACCGAGCCATCTTTCTGTCATTGCTGACAGACTGACATCACCGAGCTGTCTTTCTATTATTGTTGACAGACTGACACCACCGAGCCATCTTTCTGTCATTGCTGACAGACTGACACCACCGAGCTGTCTTACTGTCATTGTTGACAGACTGACACCACCAAGCCGTCTTTCTGTCATTGTTGACAGACTGACGCCATTGAGCCGTCTTTCTGTCATTGTTGACAGACTGATGCCATTGAGCCGTCTTTCTGTCATTGTTGACAGACGTCATTGAGCCATCTTTCTGTCATTGTTGACAGACTGACGCCATTGAGCTGTCTTTCTGTCATTGTTGACAGACTGATGCCATTGAGCCGTCTTTCTGTCATTGTTGACAGACTGATGCCATTGAGCCGTCTTTCTCTCATTGTTGACAGATTGACGCCATTGAGCCGCCTTTCTGTCACTGCTGACAGACTCCACCACTTGAAGCGCTGCAGGTCAGTAAAGGACCGCTCGCAAACAACGTTTCTGACTGGTGTAGTGAGGAAGATTTTTATGATCTTGGTAATGACGGCAAATGTTTGACCACATGCCGAAATCAGGGCACGTGAAGACAATATTCGTGGAACTTGAGGGTTATCGTACCTCTTTTGCCACTTTGCGATTTCTACATGAAGCTCGTTTTGTTCAGCCGAACTGAGATACCTACCGTAGTACTCAGTTAGTTCACTGTCATCTAGTTTATGAAGGTTGGATGACAGGTCTTCAGCTGCAGTGAGTCCATGGTGATCACTCAAAAATCGTTCAGCCAATTCGTCAAGGGTGTGATGAATAAATGGGTAAACTATATTGATGCGACAGTAGTCAGCTGTTTATTGATTTGTGTCTCCAGCAATGGCGCTGAAGCTGTGCCATTCTGGGTTTACGAATCTCAATATCTGCAGACTTAGCCACCAGCCCAACATGGTGCCAAAGTTCATCCCAACCTTCACTCTGTTCGTATCGACTATCGTTAATGTTACAGTGGTGTGCAATCAGTTTTGACAAGATCTCACAAGATCCAATCAATATATATATTTCTATCCCAGTTTGCATGGAGGGTCTCTTTTGAGCATACGTGGCAAACCAGCGGATGTAGATACTCATATGGGTGTGTTTGCACGTCTTGCGGATTTCTGATACGAGTCTCACACATATGCATCACTCAATGTCTTATCGCAAATTTTTACAACCCACCTGGTAGCCCGCAATTCCCGCCCGGTCCCGGACTCCTTCCCAGCCGAAGAACAGGCCCGCACTGTCCGCCTGGTGGTTGTCGCGTGCGGGGTAGTGCGACACTGAACTGGTGATGATGTTCAGCGTTGCCATGGAGACATCAGGTGGTGCGGTCACCATGACAACGCCGCTGGAGACGAGTGTAGATTGGAAGCCAGCATAGTTGAAGCAGTGAACGACGCAGAAGATGGTCTCGCCGTGGCTGACGGTGGCATCCAGAGTGACGGACGCTGTCGACAGCGAAGTCGTCCTCGTGAACGACTGAACCTCCTGCGAGCCGGGGCTCTTGCCTGTGGGACAGTCACAGTAACAGTGTGACATTAATTATTTTATTCAGTTGTATTTTATTTATTTAAATTAAAACAATGTTTATAATTTATATTACTGATACGTCCACGTAAATTCTATTGAAGTGCACACAAATACTTGGTCACTGTTATTTTCACACACAAGAACCAATGTCAATATTCATATCGTGGCACCCACCCATGGAAAGAAAATCAGAGGTAGAGTGAATAATATAACCAAAGAAATATGTAAACACTTTGATGTTGACATGGCTGATTTTCCTCCCTTAAAGAATAATCGATCAATATGGAAAACGGGTCGACCACGCTCCGGACATGGATCATGACGATGATGACAGGTTAATTATAATCCAACAGTAATGGCGATAATTGTGTCATAATTGTATCTGTTTAATTTATATTTTATTGTTATGGACTGTTTTTTCGAATGATAATGAATTACAAAGTTGCACTTACCGGCTGCCCATTCGCAGTAGCTGACTCCGCTCTCTGGGTCTGTCACTGACCATGTGATGGTCAGAATGTGGGACGTCTGGTCTGTGGCGTCGACTTTATTCACACCATCCTATCAATGAGGATAATACATGCGTACATGCGTACATGCGTAAATGCATACATTCATACATACTTTGCCATAGATACATCGCTACACACTTGCTACTTATAAGTTCTCACCATTTTAAACTGGAATATCAGACATACGTAGGGTGTTAAGTGTATACAGAATAGAACAGTCATGTGCTGAGCAAAATAAATCAATGGGAGGGCAGGGTGCAGGGCGTAATGTGATTACCAAAACGACAACATCCACAATCTACTTTCAACCATAAATCTTTAAAGTTACTAAATGTACACTTTAATGTAATGCAGTAATTATTATTGTATATTATTAGACAACAAATATACTAAATAATAACAACTAATAAACAATCCATTAGCTATAAACGAAACTAAATTTAACAATTACTGCAAATTCCATAAAAAGTGGTGGACTGGGATTGTAAAGGTGATGTATTGGGGGGGGGGGGTATTTCCCATCCCCACCCCCGTATCCACTTCCAATGTCCATTTTGCATATTTGTTAAGTACTCACTACTCCATATAACGTAAGAAGCATGGAGCTAAGTGAATACAAATATGCCCATTTTGCCCCACCTGTCCACTTTGCCCCACATTCGCCGTCGTTACAAATGTGAGCCATTCGCGTACGCTATTCCGCAAACATTGTTCATAACTTACTCTTACTTACACATACATGCAGCAGATCACACGTTTACAGCGTTACCAATATATACGACTAGGAAGCTTTAAAAAAACAAAAAATCGCAAGAAAATATACTAAAAGCGACTTATCGCTAGAACGTAAAAATGGCAACTGATTTGGCATGCGAAGGTGGTACACGCAAGTGGTAGTGATATCAGCTAATGTTTTTTATCAAATCAACGTTAGATGATGCAAGTGGTCCGAGCTTAAAATATGCCACTTTGCCCATATCTCCCCTACATGACGAATTATATAATGTTTCGTTTAATATTGCGTAAACGACACAAAAGTAAGTAATCGTTTGTAACAATTCTACCCAAATACAACTCACAACGAGGCAACAAAGGACGGGCGGCGTCAGATCTATGGTGTGCGGGTCTGAGTAGATGACCGTCGTCAGTCCGGCCGCGTTCTTGGCCACCACGGTCGCGTGAACCTCTGTCCCCTGCTGCAGCAAGAGAGCGTCTGCGCGCGCGTGAGTCTGCACACCGACAGACCGGAAGTTCTGTAGTTGCACGCCTCCTGCAGTGTAGGAATGATAATTTACACCATGGTGTGTGTGTGTGTGTGTGTGCATGCGTCTTGCAGGTGTGCATGCATGCATAATAACTATTATGTGATATGGCCACCACCCCGCAAGAGAGATCAAGAAATGAAATGAAAGAAATGGAATATGTATATATATATATACATATATATAATTATATATATATCAATACATATATATATATAAACATGCATATATATATATATATACAAAAATTATACATGTGTGTATATATATATACCCTGTATATATACATATATTCATATACATATTGTATACCACGCAGCATTTGAGTGAATAGGCCAGCACACGTATAACAACCGTTTGCTATATGGCTCTATCTGGTAATACTCGATACATGCAAATTCACATCGGTCCAACTAAGTACATGCAAATCACGCATAGGCATTACTTTAAATGTAATTGTCAGTATGCCGTTAAGAACCAAAACAATCAACGCAGTTTATGAAATATTCTATTTCACGTACCCCGGACGGTTCCGATGGCCCAGGAGTAGCTGGTCAATGGGCTCTCCGGGTCCTCGACGTCCCATGCCGCCGTCACGGCCGTGTAGCTTCCCCTTGACGACACATGCATGTGCATCGGCGAATTGTTCCGGTCAGCTGCTGAACTACGTTGACCGTTTCCGACCTCCTGTACCTGGACATTGTCCAGCAAGAAGCCGGTCTTGTGACCAACAGCGCCGACTCTGACGACCGACTTTGTATCGGTGGCCGTGAAGTAATACACATGTTTCTGCCACTCGCCAGATGACGCCGTAGTTGGTGCAACGACGAATGCAGCGTGGACATGTGGCAGTCGGACAAAGCCAAGTTGCTGGGAGTAGAAGCGGTCGTTGTTGGGGGAATGAACATAGAACATCACTCGATACTTTGTCATCACCGTCGTTGCGACAGTTTGCTCTATGTATCCGCAGACGATGTCAACATACGACTGCCCATCTTGCCCGCCGCCGTCAGTGGCACTTGCGAGATAGAATGTCCCATCTCCCGTCCACTTGTGGGGAACCGCCTCCTGTGTACCTGGTTGGGACATGTCTTCCTCGAATGACGGGTTCTTCAGCAGGTTTGCTCCGAGCTGGAACTTGTGCAGAGGTCGTGGAGGCGTCAAGTCAATGACCATGCCGTCTGAGCTGACTGCCACCGACTTGAGGCCGGCTCCGTTGACTGCGTACACAGTGGAGTAGAGCGTGGTTCCTACAATCAACTCGCAGACGTCAGACCGACACCTGGTTTTACGAAGTTGTAATAGTGGCCTTAACTAAAACATGGTGAGACGTTTCACATCGTTGTGGTTTGGTTATGTGAAGAACTTAAGAACTATTTGATACTGGTTGAAGGAAGGTTGGATTATATTTAACAGACTCAAAGTGCCAGTACAGATATGACATATTTAAGTATAAGTATCATACACATGCACATACGCACGAATGAACGCACACACACGTGCGCACGAGCCTAAACACGCACACCGACACACACACGCACTCACAGAAGCACACACACACAAGAGACCCACTAGCATGCGTTCGCACACGCAGGCACGCACGCACTAACACATGCACACGCACACACAAACATGCACCTACCCGACACTTGTGCGGCCGACAGACGTGCCGAACTGTGCGTGTGTAGACCTACATCACGACATGCCATCACGTTTTCTTTCCCTGGCCCTGTACCGACACACCACTCGTAGTGGTCAATGTATGACTGGTCATCACTGAAGCCGCGCCACCACGCCGCCACTGTCCGGTTGTCTCGGCTGTAGTCCTGGTCTGTGAGACTGTGGCCGTCCCAAACTTGACCAGTCACTGGTGGCGTCACGTCCACCTGACAGGCAGGGAGCACGTTATCAGTAACATATAGGACGCATTGTAGTGTGTGTGTGCATGCGTGCATGAGTACGTGTGCGCGTGTGTGCTATGTGTGTATTGGTGTATTGGTGTGTGAGGTCACATGTGCCACTCTTATTAATATTTGTTACCCTTTCTTAGCTCTTTGCGTACATTAAGTAATTCCATTTCTTTCATCTGCGATTCTGCGTCGGTGTTCAGAGAAAAAATCCTATTGTAACGCTGCACTGAGCTTCACCTTCAGTACTCTCAATTACCCAGGGATTATGGTGTGGCTTTATCAACACACAACCAATAGGAAGGTATTCAAAGGAAGCATTAATCAAAACAATTTAATGAATTCTAATGAACAAGACGACTGCCTTTATCTCCTAGCACATACTTTAACATGACATTACACATATGAATCCACTCCTGTATGCTCTGCAAACTATCACTAATAATGTCAAATCTTACAAAACAAAATATTTGCTGAATGAGAAATAGATATGTAGGAAGATGCAGTGTTTGCGCAACATTTCCTAACCTGATATTACGTTACCACTCTTTTCTATAGTAATATATAACGCATCTGTGTATGCTACCTTGAAACCATCCGAATACGCCGACCTGAACAGGCCCGCTTCATTGTATGAAACAACCGTGCTGTAGTACACGTCATTAGCGTCAAGCGTCAGCTTGTCAAATGTCATCTTCGTCACCGATGACGTCAGGTGTTTCTCGGCTATGTCTCGACCGCCGAGGATCTTGCTGATAGACGTGATGTAACGTCGAATGGCGGCTTGAGAGTCACGGAACACGCTGCGCCACGACAGCGTCACATTTGACGATGACGTGATAAAGTCGACGTCACGCTTTGACGTGGCACTCTGCAGTTCCGTCACCTTAACGGCACGTGACAGCTCCGGTGGACTCGAGTCCGTCATTACGCCATCTGTCACGTACATGGCATACGAGACAGCGTCGTACCATGCACGAATGTACATCACGTATTTTGCGTGCGACTTGAGAACCACACCTATTTGTGAAACAACAGACAGATTGTGCATCACGATTCGAGATAGATTTTGCATGTTAAAAGAAACAGATACGATGCACTTGCACGTTGAATTTCAGATTGTCCAACCCTTTGGCGTTGACGCGCCTCTGAACTTGGGTTTCGGAGGATGTTTGAGCTATAGAAGCGTTCACATTGTATTACAATGTAATCAAGTATAGCAATTTATTCAGTAATCAGTTATGAAACACGAACAATAGTTCGTTGACCACACAAAAATGAGGAAAGAAGATTGGTCCAAGAAGGAGATAATGCTGGGCAATGCCAGAATGCAAGAGTGGAAGGTCTGCGAACTAGATGGAAGGATGGGTTTATGAAGGTGATCCAGATAAGGGTGACGGAACTGCAAGAGGCAGCGTCGATGGAACACAGTGGAGAACTGTTATCATATATCGGTCACAGTCTGATGGAAATTAGAGGAAAATTAATTTACAACTAGCTTACACCAATACTCATAAACAATATACCAATGGCAACTGTTATCCTCATTACAATATTTTGATCATAAATTTGCGCGTGAACCGGCGTCTGTGAGGAGATACATTTACAATGCTCCGGAGTCAGTGTATTAATATATATATAGACGTTAGTGTTTAATGTGTATACTCCTACCTGACTTCCGCGAGCTGCGAGTCGTGTACACGGCCAGGTGTGCGTGTCCAGTCTCCCTCCATATCGACTCCTTGTGCACATCGAGTAGTCCCTCTCCCACCGGATGACCGTCCACTCCCACCGTCCACTCATACCTCACCGGTGCCTTGCCGTGTGTCGTTGCTGGTCGCCAGGTGGCAGCAAGGGTGGACTGTGATCTCGTGAAGTCTACGTCTTGTGTGTTTGATTCCGGAGTGACAGTGTAGTCCTCTGTGTCATAGATGGACAGCTGCCAGTAGCCAGGTTTACCTGTGGCCAAAAGCATAGTCACAATTAATAGACATTTCAACACTTTTCATTCGATTACAAACACTAAGCATTTTTACATGTTTGGGCTATCAGATAGATTTACAATAAGATTATAATATATGAGATATGATGTTACAAATGCAGTGTTTCTAACTGCTCTCCTATTTATACTCTTATCCCAAAGTTATTCTGGTGGTGACCATCAAGACTATGCCTTACCAAGATATAACGCGAATGTCACTTGCACTGACAAGCTCAAGATGTCTTTATTTCAGTCTTGGCTTTTGTTCGCATCTGCAGAGTTTCCACGCGAAGTTTGTAAGGAGTTTGGTTACTGTTTCTTGCTCTTTAAGATAAAGGTATTTGCAAAATCTGGCTGCTTGCGTTTGTGTTCGTGTTCGTTCTAACGTTTTAATGTTCTTTTGGCAATGGGGACCACGTGCCAATGATGCATGTCTGTATTGGACGAACCGTGGTTACGTATAGACTACTTATTTCGTTATTACTACACGCTGTATTACCAGAGTGTAAGGTCAGTAAGCATTATTACCCACCTTTGACATCGACACAGCTGACCGTTGATGTACAAGTGAGCTGTCCGTGTGGCGCGCAGGTGCAGTGGCCCTCGCATGTGACGGGCTGACAACGTCGCACTAAGGCCAGCGTGCCGGTCGCTGACTGCGAGGGAATGGCCATGAAGGTGCCGTGGAGACGACTGCTCACCAGGCCGACCTGAGGTAGATAAACTCATAATCAATGCTTATGAGGCCGATCTACCACGACTTGAAGTGTAATTACTAATGTATATACATTTTGACAAGTAATTCGCTTTTCAGGTTGGTACCCCAATTGAGGAGGTGTTGCAGGGATCTCCCACCAGTTTTTTGAGACTATCCTCCCATTTGGTTTGGAGACCAACCTTCCACCTGTTTTGGAGACCAACCTTCCACCTGTTTTGGAGACCAACCTTCCACCTGTTTTGGGGCCATCCTCCCACCTATTTTGGGGCCATCCTCCCACCTGTTTTGGAGACCAACCTCCCACCTGTATAGAGAGTAACCATCTACCTGTTTCAGAGACCAACCTTCCACCTGTTTTGGAGACCAACCTTCCACCTGTTTTGGAGACCACCTCCCACCTGTATTGGAGACGAACCTCCCACCTGTTTTGCAGATCAACATTCCACCTGTTTTGGGGACCAACATTCCAACTGTTCTGGAGACCAACCTTCCATTTCTTGCTACTCCCCAGTTATGTAATTGCCAATGATATTATTATTTAAAATTATTATTATTATATACTGACTCAACTTGATTTCACTCGATGTTCAGCCCACAATTAAATGCCACCAACAGAATCTGGCGGCGTTACAAGCTCCCCTCCATTTTAATGGAACTGCTGTCACGTGACAATCATCGACATGGTCACATGACATCAGAGAGCAGCATGCAATGACGCCGATGAATCATGATGGTTTTGAGAGCGCTGTCGAGCTATAAATTGAGATGTACATGTCCTTTAATAAATATTTGCTTTCCGGTCAAAACCTTTGTGCAGACTGACTTAGTTACTATTTCTTATAATGGTCCTGGGTCAACTCTCACCTTGTTTTCTGCCCACAAAGAGACGTACAGCTGTTGGTTTTGTTGAATGGCTGATGTGACAGAAATGTTTGCTTTCTGAACGAATCCTTCGTCCTCATGCCAGACATCAGTGGTATGTGTGATCCTCACAGGCGTTTCTGTCGGCTGCAGATGATTAACTATCACATTTATTATTCATAGACTGATCCGTCATACTTATCACAAGGGTTTGCTATTGAAGCATTAATTACAGTAGATGTGTCCTATAAAACACAATAAATCAAATATTGCATGCATGCATGCACACGCATCGATTAAAAGTCACATTTATTATTTAAAAAACAGCAGTGGGAGAGTGTTAGATAATGACCGCTAGTCACGATTATATGTATTTTTTTCAACTTTTTCATCATATGATATCATAATCTTAGTAATTCGTGACAGCCAATATTGTGCTAAATCATACGCCATGAAATAATTACCAATGTGTGACACCACAGTAACAGCTCAGGGGCAGATCCAGAGAGGGTAGCCTGAGGGCCCAAAAACCTCAAATTGCACCCCTGCAGGCTCACCAAAAACCCTCCACTGGCGGCCGAACCGAATTCACATTCGGTGGTCTGAGCCGGAGCTATCGCGCCATGGTGCTATTGGATCATGAATGACATTGGAAGACAGGTGAAAATTTGTCACCGCTGCGCCGCCATAACTTTAGTTTCTCCTAAACTAAATGGGGGGCACATTCTAAAGGTCTAGAGGACACGTAATGGAGACACATTCAAAAAGGTCTAGGGTGCACGCCAAATTCCAAAGGTCATGCCCCCTGGACCTGCCAGTGTAGCTTTAATGTTGGTATTTGCATTTATTATAACAAATTATATAAGTGTTAATTTTGCACTGATAACTATTACGCACTGACCAGCATGTCTAAATAGCCGAACTTTGTGCCAACAATCACGGAGTACGTCATGACATCAGCGTGTGCGTCAGAGAAGCCAAGCCAAGAAAGGTGCAGAGTATTGTTTTCATACGTCATCCAGCCGATACGGTGGCGCGTCAAGGCGGCGGCGTGGTCTGTCTCGATGGCAAAGGCTCCGGCCACGGGCGGAGTACTGTCAACCTACACACACACTCTATGCATTGCCAAAACTGTCTGACAAGTAATATTTATGGTTAGTTTTCAACTGTTAAAATACACAAAATAAAAAAGTTAAAATATACAATAATTACTTCCTTATCATAGTATCCCCAAAGCATAATGTATGTACAAAATATTATTATTATTTAAACATTAAGTCTTTACATTTGATTTGAACATCAATGTTCTGAGGAGGCTATCATCCTACCAGAATGCCTTCACTGACAGACGTTGTACAGAGTCTGGCTCCGTTGCAGGCGATCACCTTGGCATAGTAAATCTCTCCGTCAGTTAAACTCACGTTGCTGAACGTGTACGCCTGCTCGTCTCCGTATAACTACAACCGGAGCAAGTCAACCAAGGAGTAGCCAATGTCAACAGTACAAACTCACGTTGCTGAACGTGTACGCCTGCTTGTCTCCGTACAACTACAACCGGAGCAAGTCAACCAAGGAGTAGCCAATGTCAACAGTACAAACCCATGTTGACATTTTTACGTTCACATTTCTATTTCAGACACAGCCATGAGTTATAGGTCTGTTGCCATTACCTGGATAAACACATGTCTGTGTGTGTGTATGATTTATGGTGTGTGGTGTGTGTGTGTGTGTGTGTGTGTGTGTGTGTGTGTGTGTGTGTGTGTGTGTGTGTGTGTGTGTGTGTGTGAACGCAAAATCGACAAGTATGTCACAAGACACAGCCTCTATTGTTAATGTTCATTTATACACTGATTCCAACAATCAAGACCACAGATGTGTACATCTTATCCACCTCTAACGAGACACACCAGTGTTTATTACATTGTGTCATCTACCCAGCACACCCATACGAAGGAAACATGTAATACAAGACTGTAAAGAACATTGCATAGCTCTGTTATCGTCTCACCTTAACCGAGGGTACGTCATGGTGGACGGAATCTCTCGTTGTCACAGACACAAACTGTTCCACGATGGAACTCTCCTTGTCTGACATCTGCCACTGGACACTGAGTGACGATGTCCACACCTACGTCAGACAGCATTTGATAACAGAGGCACACCGAGCTAACAGTCGTCTTACATGTATAAAGTAGTTAAATGAGTGATTGGTAAGTCAGCAGATATAGAATGGTTTTCCATGATAAAGTATTTGTGGTGCAACATATTATATCAGCGCGTTATATAAGAAACATTAAATACCATCATTGTGTAGGGAGCACTGCCCAGTATCTCTCACTAAATACGCCACCGGTGTCTGTTTTTAAAGTATTTTAGCCTGTCTCGTTGGGTGCAAATATAATTTATGTAAGATCTTCATCACTATCTTTAACTTGATAGTTAGGATGCAGTTGAAATATATTTGATTATATCAAAAAGTACCTAAAGGCACAACTAACGCGCCTCACAAGTTTTTGAGTTTTTTTTTCTCTACACCTAAGCATCCTTAAAGACACGTTATAATACCTGTGTGTCTTTCTTCAGTGATCCCAGACGGCTGCAGAGACCTATTCTTCTCGTTGTCACAGGAGCCGTGTTGTCAATAATAAACCCGTCTGATGTAATCTCTGTGGACAGGCCTATAACAGAAACATACAATGACATTACAGGCTTCGGAACCGGGGGAAACTGAGGGACTGAGTCCTCCCAACATTTTTGGTGGGGGTGCTGGAGATAGGTTGTTCCTCTCCCCAATATTTCAGCAAGGGTGGGTGCAGGTGGAGGTTTTTAGTGAGTCTCAAGGCGGTGCAGCTGGAGTTGTTCATGAACCTCCAGATGCAATTGAAGGAGTTTGCTCAGCCTCAGTCCAACAATATTCACCACGCCCCGACGCTAGTGGGCACAGTATGCAAATTCAACTAAGACAATCAGAAGCCCAAACTGACATACATAAAATATACAGTACATTACCAGCCTGACCGGAAGCACTAGCTGGATAGGTTACAGCGTTACGTGACCTGAACACGAAGGAGATTCGCTTGAGATGCGGTCGAGACTCATTTTCGATGCGTCTTGACTGCGTCTCGAGCCAAGATAGTTTCCAAATTAGCGTATTGCCTCGTAATACCTGCTTTGTTGAAGACCTTCAGTGTGATGTAGATTCTCTTGCCCACCGGCAATGGTTGTTTCAACGTTGCAGTTGTTTTGTCTGTCAGATGTAGCTGTGTCGGGGCGAGGATGTCACCATGTCCTCGCGTCGTCCCGGCTCGCCACTCCATGTGCAACAGGCCCGACTCCGGGTCATGGACGTTCAGCCAGTGGGCAGATATTGTTGATCTGTGGCACAACTTGCAATACAATGTTGAGAGATTTCACGCATGCGTTTAATTGACACTAAGTTTGGCATTATACATGACTACATTAGAATGTTGTTAGATATTAATTGAGAACTGCGCACTGGTTTTGATCAGTTTGACGATAATTGCTGTTTCAGGCAACATGAAAAGCAAATCATTCATCGTGGATAAAACATATACACTTTCATTGCCATTGAATACAGTGTACATCACCTCATGTACAAGCCTGCTTCATTGTCACTGAATACAGTGTACATCACCTCATGTACAAGCCTGCTTCATTGTCATTGAATACAGTGTACATCACCTCATGAACAAGCCTGCTTCATTGTCACTGAATACAGTGTACATCACCTCATGTACAAGCCTGCTTCATTGTCACTGAATACAGTGTACATCACCTCTTGTACAAGCCTGCTTCACTGTCACTGAATACAGTGTACATCACCTCATGTACAAGCCTGCTTCATTGTCACTGAATACAGTGTACATCACCTCATGTACAAGCCTGCTTCATTGTCACTGAATACAGTGTACATCACCTCATGTACAAGCCTGCTTCACTGCCATTGAATACAGTGTACATCACCTCATGTACAAGCCTGCTTCATTGTCACTGAATACAGTGTACATCACCTCACGTACAAGCCTGCTTCATTGTCATTGAATACAGTGTACATCACCTCATGTACAAGCCTGCTTCATTATCATTAAATACAGTGTACATCACCTCACATACAAGCCTGCTTCATTGTCATTGAATACAGTGTACATCACCTCATGTACAAACCTGCTTCATTGTCACTGAATACAGTGTACATCACCTCATGTACCAGCCTGCTTTATTGTCATTGAATACAGTGTACATCACCTCATATACAAGCCTGCTTCATTGTCACTGAATACAGTGTACATCACCTCATGTACAAGCCTGCTTCATTGTCACTGAATACAGTGTACATCACCTCATGTACAAGCCTGCTTCATTGTCACTGAATACAGTGTACATCACCTCACGTACAAGCCTGCTTCATTGCCACTGAATACAGTGTACATCACCTCATGTACAAGCCTGCTTCACTGCCACTGAATACAGTGTACATCACCTCATGTACAAGCCTGCTTCATTGCCATTGAATACAGTGTACATCACCTCATGTACAAGCCTGTTTCATTGCCATTGAATACAGTGTACATCACCTCATGTACAAGCCTGCTTCACTGCCACTGAATACAGTGTACATCACCTCATGTACAAGCCTGCTTCATTGCCATTGAATACAGTGTACATCACCTCATGTACAAGCCTGCTTCATTGCCATTGAATACAGTGTACATCACCTCATGTACAAGCCTGCTTCATTGTCATTGAATACAGTGTACATCACCTCATGTACAAGCCTGCTTCATTGCCATTGAATACAGTGTACATCACCTCATGTACAAGCCTGCTTCATTGTCATTGAATACAGTGTACATCACCTCATGTACAAGCCTGCTTCATTGCCATTGAATACAGTGTACATCACCTCATGTACAAGCCTGCTTCACTGCCACTGAATACAGTGTACATCACCTCATGTACAAGCCTGCTTCACTGCCACTGAATACAGTGTACATCACCTCATGTACAAGCCTGCTTCATTGTCACTGAATACAGTGTACATCACCTCACGTACAAGCCTGCTTCATTGTCATTGAATACAGTGTACATCACCTCACGTACAAGCCTGCTTCATTGTCATTCACAATGAATTCGTACAATTAACAGAACAATGATGTACTGAGTTCAAGTAAACGTTTTATTGTTCAAACCATTGTTTTAAGAGTGTATCCAAATGTATTATTTTCAATATACCTGCTAATGTCCCCTTGAGCTTTTAAAACGTTTGTAATTCTTAGTCTGTCAAATCGAAAGTGTTACCTGGAACTCTGGTAGTCAATGTCTTCAGTCGAGATGCCGTCAAAGAGATCACCCGCCACTGGAGGAGACGTGTCAGCGATGACCCCGTCAGAGGTCAAGGTGACACACAACCCGGCGCCATTACACGCCTCTACTGTCGTGTAGTACGTCACACCTCGCTCCAGTGTCACATGGCTCATGTGAATGCCTAAAAGGAGATACATTGATCACTGTTAAAAACAAATAATTCACAAATGCATGTCTTTGTTAATTTGTCAATTTATGCAAGTATTCATGACTACAACGTCATTGGCATGAGCTTCGTATATAAGCTTTTATATTAATAATTATTATTATTCATTATTATTTATTGTTTCTATTATTACACCAATTTATTCCCAAACATTTCTTGTAATGGTATGCCGAAATGTACAGGGTGTCCCATAAGTCTGGAATTATAGGAAAAGCAATTAATTAATATTTTGTTATTTTTGCAGGCCCGAGATGTCTCTGAGTAAGGAAGAACAAATCCAGATAATTCTATTCATAGGAAATCGGAGTAAGAGGGAGGTCACTGCTGAATTTAACAGACTGCATTTAACAGACTGCATCCAGACCACTGTTCTTTTTATTTTTCCTATGATTCCAGACTTATGGGACACCCTGTACAATAACAATAAGATGTGTAACTGTAAATCCGGACATACTTGATGAGATCCCGACATGGGATTTCTCCAGGATGTCGTCACAATGTCGACACTTGCCGATGCTGACACTGTATCCGGTAATGTGTGAGTGTGGATCATAGAATCCTGACCACTTTGCTCCAATCTCAGACGCCACCGTCTGGACGATAAAGAACGGAAAATAGTCAACTCATCCCCATTTCTATCGCACAGGCGCAAAATGATTATTAATTGTATGGTTCATAGACCTATTTATCTATTTTACAAATTTTACAAGTGCCACTGAGCAATTTTTTAAATCCGGATATTAGGCACATTACATCATGCATACTAATAATAAATAAACAATAATATGCAAATTTAGTTAAACATGTTCCTTTAACAAAATTAACCCATGCAACATTTGGAATACGTATATTTAGTTTCGTATAAAATTGCACTAGCTATCCGAATATGTATCGAATGTATACATGTTGTAAATTATTTAAGCTACACAATATGTTAGTATTTGCAATGCAAGCAATGAACAATAATGCGATACATTAAAATAAATAAAATACGAACTGTGTAATCGACGTCTTTAGTATGCGAGTCACTGATGACGTCATAAACATGGCCAGCAATGGGCTGAGAACCATCGACTACGACAGCTCTGGACGTGGACACTGTGATGAGACCTACTCTGTTCACAGCCTGAAATACAGGATACAGGGTATCATAAACAGTGTTACAACGTACCGGCTACTGATGATACACCTACTGGTAATCAATTACCTTTTGCAAAGGTACGCCATCTTGTTTTGAAACAGTTTCCAGCCCAGTAGTAATGTTACATGGGATGTTTTAATATTTTGTTGGTCATAACATGTAGAAGTAGACGATGAATTATAGAGTTCACTGCTGAACACGATAACAATAATAATAAGAAGAAGAAAAACACTTATATAATGCCATCAATCTAGTTCAATCCAGTCAGAGGCACGATAAAAAATACATAATTATATAAAATAAATGACAACAAAATAAGTTATATAAAGATAATAATTAAAGACATAATGATAATAAATTAGTACAAAATATGCTGTACAACTGATATAAAATATGAACAAGATATATTTGCACTGTATATAAACAAAAGTTAAATAAACATTCTTGGAGCAGAGACCAAGACAGTTCTGTCACCGTATCGGCTGCGATATGTCAGCACATACAAGTCATTGTTTGTAGCCGAAATGAACACTTGAGTAGCTCGTTGTTTGTGGAGTAGGTCGGTGATGTCAGAGGTCCCAGTCCGTTGCTTCATGGGAAGCCAGTGCAGTTTTTTGAATACCAGTGTTATATGGTTCCATCTGTGGCACCCCTCTTTGCAGCTTGTTAACAAGGCAATCGGGGATGCCATATAGCAGACAGCCGCATAGTCAATACTCAACATAACAAGAGAGTACACTAGAGAGTACAGGATGGCAACAAGACGGCGACTGTAGAACGTGACCTTTGTCTCACCTGAACCGACACATAGATCATGTGTCCGTCCTTCAGACGTAGATCATCTTGTGGTCCCGTGGATATCTGCTGCTCCGTCGTTATAACGTAAGCCTTCACATCGCAGTAGCCAGACTTCGAGCCCACGCACCAGTAATAGTGATCAATTCCTACCACACAAACAAATGTACAAATTATAGAAATTTCCATACAATGTATTCAAGCGATTCACGGATCCTCACTGTGTATACACTGGGAACACAATACAGTATGCATCGGGTACAGAAATAGGCTGCATTTTCAGAGATTAGTTTTTTATTTGACCTGTCAAACATTTCAAATAATACATTCAAAACATCCATGTCAACGTATAATTATTACAGATGTATAAACATATAAAAAAAACGGTAGGTAATTGCAAAACTAGGGTCAGGGGATTCTTAAAGACTTTGGAGGACAATGTAACACTGTTATTATAATGTTTAGAATGTCTATAACATTGCTGTGGTTATGTGTATTTATATATAAATGATTTATTAACTCAAACATTTAAATAAAGACTACACCCACCGCTCTCGTCGTCATTAAAGATGCCCATCCAGGCGGCATACAACTGTCTCGTGTCAGTCATGTAGGCCCCGCCCACATCAATCGGCACTGCACCGACATCTGGCGGCGTCGAATCAATCATAACCCCTGGCGACTGGGAAAGAGTCGATCGCCCCACGTGATCAGTGGCTGTGACGAAAAAGATAGCAATGACATTATCCATGTGGTACATTGTAGTACATTGAACGTGATTGTCAAAGAAACACATTCCATACGCCATCTGGCATGTACACAATGAAACTATCTGCTCGTTGAGTTTTGCATGTTCCATCAAATGTTCCATTGATCGCAAAGAATTGTGGCAAGATGGCTACCTCGATGGAATCTAACAATACACATGACCCTAGAGTCAACGTATTTATGTTGATTTTGGGGAATTGGTAATACTTGACTCTATATGACAATTAGATAGTAATGACAAAAGTTGGCCGGACACTTGGAACAAATGGAAGGGCGATGCGCTCGGATTGGTAGGTAGAGGAGGGGAAAGACTGCGACTGACATGGGAGAAGTTATGAAGGGATACGTGGCGGGATTGGGAGGGGAACTGAGAACGACAGAAACACAGAGAAGGGGTGTAGAGAAGGATTGTGAAGACAGCAACGAAACGGGGTCACTGCCGAAGGAGAACTAACTCAACAATCAAAGACCAGTATTGATGATGGCTTGACCCCGGACTACAGGAACAATGAGCAGAGTCCAACCGGTCACTCACCACGAACTGTGACATAATATGTTATTCCGTCCTTTAGAACAAGCCCGGTTGCTACCGCCATGTTTGTCACGCCCACCTCTATGTAATCGCGTACATCAATGCCCTCTGGGAAAGTACCTACAACACAATATCCAACCTGTAGACAACGTGTTACGATGTAGCAACATGAAGACAAGGTACAATAAGTTACCAGACGCGACAGAACTTTGGTGGAATGTTTCCACAGATTTCCGACGTGTGATCAATCCACATACATGCTCATTTGTCATATTTTTAATAAAATTTGAATTAATGTTATGGTATATAATTCTACTGTAGATGCCGGAGAAATTACATTGATTTCTCTCAAATATTTAATTGCAAACAACATAGGCAAAGTGTGATAAATAATACATTAACATAAGAGGCAGCTCACCGATTGCGTACTCGTATTTGAGTATCGCGGAATGGTGGGATGATCGTCCGTATGTCTCGATGTCAACAAACGAACTCCAGTAGATGCTTAAGTGCGATCGATCGATCTGAAGTACGAACAACATCTTATGTACTTGTTAGTGTTTTACTTTGGAAAGAAAAAACACAGTGACTGGTTCGGCAATGTTTTACCTGACATTCACCTCTGTACAACAGGGAACAAGGAGAAGAGCAATATCTCACATATTATTATTCACTTACCTGGTAGCGCCAGTGTTTCTCGTGACCTCCGACCCACACTTGACCAGCGATGGGTGGTGTTTTGTCCACTACGATTCCGTTGCTGCACTCCGAGTTCAGCTCCAAGTGTTCTGTGACATTCTCAACCAGAATGTCTGTGGCGTTCGCCAGGATGCATATGTGGTAACGTTGTCCCTCATTCAAACTCAAGTCGTGTACGTTTACAAAGCTGTCCTGTAAAAGAAGCCAAATAAACTTCAATTAACTAAGGTCTTCGTGTTTTAAACAACTTCACAAAACATGTAACGTGGCTAACACATAAATATCTATATTTATGTCTGAAAGACGGTACCCAACGATATGAAACTGCAGAATATAAGTGACCATTAATACATAAAATCAGTTAAGTGACCACTCATTTGCAGGCACAAGTATGTAGCGGTATAGAAAACCTAATAAGTCAACTTTGAAGTGAATATATCTTCAACCAACTGTTTGATAGGATACATTATATATATTTATGTGCTGCGTAGTCCAGTCCTGCAAACACATCGGCAGATCCAAGGGTATAACTATTGTATGCCAAAATTTTACATTAACAAAGGTAGGTATATGATTCCTGCAGATGACCTGATTTTCAGTTTTCAAACAAATTAACACACATGTATTTGCTAAGGGTTTCAATTCATTGTGAAAGATTTTAATTAGAATAACTACTACTAAACAAATATAAGAATCCAACCTGCGTGACACCGCAGGCCAACACTTCCGGTGACAAGCAGTCGTAGTCAGTGTAGTCTGGTGCAGTTTCCGGTTGTACGTAGGCGAATCTCCTGATGGAGTCATCCGAGACAACCTTCCAGTGGTATGTGCCATGACGCAGGTCGGGCCACACGGCGCTCAAGGTCAACGAGGACGGCGTGTACTCACGGTCTGCCATCGGCCATGGGTCATTGTTTTTAAGTGTGATGTCCCTGTAAATAAATGTTTAGATTCCACACACTTGGGAATATTTCAAGAGCTTCCATGGCATTTATGTTCAACAAACAAACAAACAAACTTATGCCCGCAAATGTATTAAAAATATATGCATACATCGTTAAAGATTAACCTAATATTTGCATATCAAGTAAAAATTATAAAAACGTGACAAAATAACTTTCAAAATAAATATTTTTGATCCCATTGTATCAGGTACAGTTTAATAATGTGGGGAAATATGAGTACTTGTATTAATTTACATTAATGGACATATTAATATACACTATGTAATCCAATCATCAGAAAATTATCGTGAAACTAATGATAAAAATATTATTATTCAGTGTTTTGAGTATTTACGCAATAAACGCCAAAACAAATAATTTATTCATGATATTTACACTACTGAAGAATTCCTGCTGGGAAGATTCAAACACAGACTCACCCATCCAGCATCGTTGCTACGGCATCCATCACTATCAGTTTCATTTTGCTGGTGATGTCACATCCCTTTAGTTGGTGCCTGACCGTTGAGTACAGGCCGACTTTGTTGTACGCCCTCAACGCCAGAACAACACAACTCGACGTCTCTAGAGGCGCCGCCAGGGGGATTGTGAAGGAACACGTCAACTGCAGCAAGATAGTGTCGATTCGACAGAGCAAATACCTTTGTTTTCAGTTATGTAATTCAAAGACAGGTAGACTGTTGTGGTACACGTCATTGTGATTTGTCCATGATGTTGTCTGATAAAGCCATGCAAGATATCATTAATAATGCATAATATATACGATTCGCAACACGCTCTAAAGTACATATCGAGCCGTATATGACATGACATACGCACTTGCAGAAATACAGTGATCATGTTTGGAGTTTGAACTGGCGACTTGCATAGTCTGAAGAAATGACACTGAACCTGCTATATTTTTTATCAGAACAAATTGGTATTACAGCTTATTATGATAATATATGCACAGTAAGCATGGTCACATTACTAATCATACAATTGTTGAGCCTGTAATGTTGTGACTTGTGTATGAACAGTGCTTACATCATTCGCTGAACTTGTCGTCTGGTTACAGTTGATATCAATGTCTGCCATCAGTCGCCAAGGATAGAGGTGTTCGGGTCTTTGGACCTCTGGTTGGTCAACTAGCAGGGTCCACTCGTGACGAGAGATGGTTGTTGCAGTCCGTGAGTTAATAGAAGGGTCCGTGAATTGTGACCAGGTAAAGGTGAGATTTGTGTCGGTCAGTGAGGTGGAGATGATCCCTGTTGACTTTGGGGCATCGGGCGTGATGGTCACTCCATTTGAGTAGACAGGCTACAAGGAACAACGATATAACATCCAATCATTGTTTCTTAATCCTATACACCCTATAGAGGGCACAAGGCATCGGTAACAAATAATGGTCTCCCCCATCCCACCTGTTTACCCACCTGCCACCGTTGTTGAAAGTTCACAGTCCATCTCCCATCAATCTAATCTCCCAACTCCGACCTATTTATGAGGCCTACCTCCAACAATATTAAGACCAACCCCCCACCTAGACAGCACTTCCTGCCATAGCACTGAATATATAAGTGGTTTTATACAGATTGTGCTCAATGATATACTGAAGTTGGGATTGTACACATAACGAAAGGCAACATTTGCTTGGTGTTACTGTTTTGCTTGCACTCACGAGGAAGCATCCGTCAGGGTGACAAAACTTGACCACTGCCCGGTACGTGCGGCCAGGTTCCAGATGAAGGTCTGTAGCGATCACATGTCCAATACCGCTTGTGTCCGTCATTTCACAAAACTCCAACCAGCTTCTGTAGAACAATAAAGGTATGTAGATTTTAACATATCGCTTAGCATTTAGAACACGCTTGTAGATTATACTTAGGGTGTATTTTGACATGCCATGTACGTATGTATGTTCACTGTTGTTTGTCGAAATTATATATTCTGCTTGCACAAAATGTAATGCCGTGATATGGAATAGGTTCGAAAGAAGGGAAATGTAAATCACTTTGAGCAGTCCTGATGACAAGATATCGAATTAATTCCAAAAATCCTAAACGTTATGTTGTGTAAAGTAAGAAATGGCACCATAATAAAAGCAGGACACTCAACAAAGGTCGCCGTTAGAGGAAACTCATGTTAAAATATCATAAAGAAAGCCAGCAAACTTTGAGTCATATTTTTGAAGTCCCCATTTGACCGTCGTCACAAAGGTTGTTAAGTTTGCTGGCAGACTCCATTGGATCCCCATGTGAGTAACAGACGACTGAAAGTCAATGTCGATTTGACATGACTGGTTCGGGAAAGCAGTGTCGTGATGTGACAGCGTAACAGCACTTTGTGAACCGTCTGCAATCAAAGAAGGTCATAAATCGTTCAATACTACATAGTATATAACGCACAGGCATTGGAACGTGTTTAATATTGGGAGCTAGGACTTGTAAATACACTTCAACATTACTGCACATCCCCTGAGGCTCACAACTCAAACTGCATCCACCTTGAGGCTCACTGAAAACCTCCAACTGAACCCCGTTGCCAAAATATATGTGCGCTAACCATATCTCCAGCCATTCCACCAAACATTTTGGGGGCTCAGCCCCCGAAGCCTCATTCCCTCTTCCGATGTCTAAGGATATTTTGCAAAACTAAATTTAAATAATATGCTAAAGAGCATGGAAACAACAAATCAAGTGCTGGAATTGTTAAAATACGATGCAAGATTATCACTGATCATAACAAATACATTCCAGTGAAACACTAGGGAATAGTCACTGAATGCAACAATGGCTACTTATCCGTTCGTTTTCTGATGTTGTTATTTTAGATAGTAGTCTTATTAGTCCTTGTTTAAATTAATTAACTAATCTTGATAACTGTGATTAAATAATTACATCCTTTAACATGGGAACTCTTTTGATAAAGATATGTGGTAGTATTGTGCACAATAATTCTTTTCTGGATGTAAATGGCCAATTGCTACAATAGCGAACATCATCACGTGCCTGGTGAGCATGGCAACACGTCCAAAACTTCAGCACCTTCCAATTTCGTATCAACCGGAAGTACAATGACGCCATCGCTACTAACGAGCGTGCTGCCATCTTGCGTGCTGGCTCGAATAGAGGCGAAGTATGTCTGCAAGAAATGTCTCATGTATAAAACAAGTCATTGAAATCACACGATTTATTTGATTCCTATCCACACATTCCGTTTGCCTGCTGTTTGGTTAGGGTCTTGATATTGAATGGATTCTATTGATGTCAAGTCTTTGGATAGATGCTGTCCCACTGCTGCTGACCGAGCGTCGCAAAACACATTCTCCTCTGTCTCTCTCCCTGCCTCCCTAGTGTAATGTTGAGAATTGCTGCCCTTGATTTGTAGTTCTGTGGGAGGTGTAAGGTAGTTACTATACATTAGTATTGATAGGCTTGTAATATTTGGAGAAAAAAAAACTTTTTATAAACAAATGCAGCACCTTCAATTACCAACAGCTACAATTCATTTACCTTGAATGGCTGCAGAGCCAGATTCGTTAGCAACTTGCTTGAACTATCGACGCCAACAAAACTGATGACATTATCCTTGCCCGGTGCTGTGCCGACCGCCAGCTCGTAGCTGATAGTCCGGTCGACATGGTGGAAGCCGAACCACGTGATGTGGAGACGTGACTCACTCGACTGATGGTCGATGTCTTCCGACATCTATAGATGGACAACATTCGACGTAATTATCAGTTAGACCTTAGGCAATGTCGTCAAGGAACTTATGTCATTAGCACGCACCTGCCAACTTTTGTTGAAATCCAGAAGATTTATCAGCGGTTCAGCTTCCCGTGTCGTGCTGTCTCATCGCACTGTCTCAGTTCTTGATATCGGAAGACGGCGGGGGGGGGGGGGGGAGATAGTCCGAGATACACCAAAAATCCGGGAGACTGCCAGATTTCACAGGAGAGTTGGCAATCTTCCAATTAACTGGCCAATGTTATTAATCACAAGGTTAGGCCTGTCTTGGATAAGGGATAAGGACCGGGTTGATAATTTCGGTTAGTTAAGTGGGAGTTTGTCCACTATTGTTAGAGACACAATACCTTTATAATTGCAGTTTGCACTAGAAAGTCTATTTTGAAAAACCAGACAAAGTTTGCGTGGATAGTCAAACATTTGGTCAAGTTGTAGAGAAAACGAAGTCATCTGCCATCTGCCTACATCATGAACACAGTTTGGTCAAAAGTAATGTGCAACGCGAAGCTAGATACATAGTTTTTGGCTAGATTTACTTACTAATTCATTGGAGTCAACCGGAATTTCCACAACAACACCAGCGGACGGCGGACCAACGTAATGTTCATATTCCTTCGATGACGCCACTCCCTCGAGTCCATTAACACCTTCTAGTTTCAATGTGACGTAGTATGTGTGACGACCATGGAGACCCCACTGTAGGTCGTCAACAGGTGTCACCACGCACGTTGGTAGGTCGGTCCAAGTACAAAGTCCAGAGACGCTGGATTCTTGCGTGAGCAATGCAAAGTTTTTCACGTCATCCGTGTTGGGAGAGTGACCTATGGAAAAGTTAAACATCGAGCACGTCACAAAAGTTTTCTGCTGCATGGATCAAAGAGCAACAATTCTATTCCAACATATTCTTTCCTTCAGATTGCTCAAAATGCGTTACATCCTTGGCATATCAGTTCATTCGAACATCATCTTGCTTTCGCTGGGAGGCAGATACTACACACATGGCTATCTCGTGTTAATATGTTTTTTCATTGGCTTCTTCTTCTGTTAATAACCATCGGTCAAGCAGTTGACCATTATTGTTATATGGGTTTGAGTAATGAGACCACCACTCAGAGAGTCCACGGCAGGTTTTTCCATTTCCCTGTGTGGGGTCTTTTATTGTCTCTGGCACAGACACCAGAATGAATGGACCAATGACTTATAATGTTTCTTCGCAAAGACTCGGGCAACGTAGGATGAACGAAATTGCCCAAGTTTCGACACAGTGGTGGAACCAGTACCAAACCATCGCCCAGCGGCACCAGGATTCAAACCCCGGTTCCTCTGAACGACAGTCCAGTATTCTAATCGCTCGACCTTGTTTTATACATAGTACATTACTTGTTGGAGCTATGCTGTGAGTACAACGCAATTAATGACATTTCATAGAAAACAAATAAAATTTACAAAATACAAAACTCTATTCATAGACCCGTTTGCACATATTGACGTGCGCAGTTAAAATTATGAATTATGTTAACCGGAGTGTTGAACCTCTCATACTGAACGACTGTACGAAATTATAATACATATAATGACAATTTACCTACAGCATAGCTGTAACCGTATATTGACCCATCTTGCAGATCTTCCACCGAAAAGCTGGAAATGTTCCATCTTCCGACCATGTACATGATCCCGTTATGTTCCTGAACAGCGACGGCAATGTCCCCACTGAACGTCGGAGCATCAACTTGTACAGTGATCGGCCCTATCACCTAAGAGAAATCATCGTTTGTGAAAGTGTGTAAAGCTAAAACGACAACCAATGCAGCGTATTTCTAGCAGCAACAACAACACCACAAAGAACATGAGTGTTGTGGAAATATTGTAACTCTTGTGGTGCGTATAAGATATGATCTCATGTACACAAGCTGCAACCTGTAGTCGTCACGGTGTCCAGGTCTGATATTCATATTAGCGTCAATGTGCATTACTATTTTCCGCTCAAGAAGTGGCGCCACTGTAACGATTTCTACGCGTTGATGATCAAATCTCCACCCGGTAATGCATTATGATAATATGTTTTGGGATTCTGTGATTAACGCGACTACCCATATGATGTACTTAGTCATTAGTACCTTTAGTTTAATCACTGTCAAAATGGCTGAAGTTGTTACATACTCAGAATATAGTTGCAACAGCTGTTTGAAATATTGCATTTAGTTATAAGGGTTTCATGATATTGTTTTCTCCATCAATGTACACTTTGTGCGTTGTATGCGCATGGCAAATTTGCAGTACCTCGACCGTCTGTTGTCCCGCCCTGTTCACGGCTTTGATATGGATGTAGAAGGTCTCTCCGTCCATCAGGTCCGGGTGGTAGGTGATGAAGTGGCGGTGGCCATGAGTCGACGTGTATGACAACAGATTCATGTCCTCAGATCCCGTTGAACCGAGTCCTACTTTGTATGTGTGAATGCCACTTTCGTCGTCCGAACCAAACCACGATAACTCCAACTAAAAGAAGCCACAATTGAATTATGAATGTCACCTTACATCAAATACTGCACGAGAGTTATGTCCTTCTTCTGTGAGGAAATGACGATCAGTAATGATAAAACTAGGAACTGAGTGAACGAATGTGCGAAAGATACATTGGAGTGAATGAATGAATGAATGAATGAATGAATGGGATAGAGAGTGAAAGGGAAGGGAGGGAGGGAGGGAGGGAGGGAGGGAGGGAGGGAGGGAGATATGCAAATAACGGACGATAATGCGAATGAACATAGGAGGTAATAGCACTGCTTTTCATTAACAAGCAAAATGGACGTAAGTGTAATCCTTTAAAAAAAATTACAAAACAGTCAAAAACGTATGATTGAAGTTGGATATAAATTGTTATGATGCAATCGCGTTAGACGTGATTTAACTTGGTTTAATCATGCAAGGTTGGTTTCCCGTTCAGGTAATCAAGGTACCCACTAACGTCATTTACGCAAATACTGTTGCCTTTGGTTTGGCTAGACAAAATTTGTTCATTGCAATACGAACAACAACTGCTAACCATATTCTCTTTGCTGATGACGATGTTTGGTCGGTCTTCAAACGTTTGCTTGAGGCAAAAGGTGATGTTACTTTTGCCAGAAATCTTCTGTAGGTTTTTGACTCGGTACATGAATACGTTGCTCTCCAGTCGGGACTTCTGCCTGTGTAAAGAAATTTATATCAACCTTCAATGTCAAGCTTACATCACACACACGCATACGATATCCTAAATAAAAACTTGACATTGGTTACATGCACGGATTATACAAAATCGTTACCTGCAACTTTCGCTGGGCTGATCGACGAGAACACGGAACCTGTTCCGGTCAATGTACCACACGTGGCCGGTCGAGTCCTTCACAAGTCCGTCCTTTGTCCACGAGTTCTCAATGGACACTTCGCGGATCTCTGGCGCCGTCGTGTCGACAGTGACGCCGTCAGAACACACGGGCTCCGAGGGCTCGAGGGCCTTGTTGTAGGCGATGACAGTGCAGTGGTAGGTCCCTGGGCCCGACACCGTCCTACTGGCGTACGTCAGCGTTGTCTCGTTCACCTACGGTTATTTCCGTTGACTTTAGAAACAGTGCATACACCAATATGCCCCTGACTGGGTTGTTAAAATTTGCAATGTATATAGTAAACCTCCATGTACTTCCAAATAATCGTGATACAAATGAAAACAAAAGGGAAATGATTGTGTACAGCATATATATATTTATATATATATACTATTTGCTTAGCGTTTTGACCAACAAAACATGACATGAATGGACGCTATTACAGTAGGAATATTCCACTTCCTTCATACGACGTAAAGAGAATATCCCAATGTGCCATTAGTAACAAACAATTTCAAAGAGATGACATAATAAAACAAACAACGATGAAAACCTATTCCAAATATTAAACTGTCTATTGTGGTCGATTCTTATTCGTTTTTCTCACAATACCCACACACAGATAGTTTCGTTGTATTTTCTATAAGACCTTTATATGTTCACACTGACCTGTCCAGTCAGTGGAAATGAGAAGTCACTGGACGTGAGACAGACGTCAGAGAAGGCGTACTGGTAGAATAGGATGCTGCTCTCTCGGTCAAAGAATCCCTGCCAGGACGCGTGTTGGGTGGAACTTTGCTGGAAGTCTACGTCTGGTTCAGACTGCTCGCTGTCTGACACCACCCCAGGTAGAGGGGCGGTCGTGTCTACAGTGATCTGAGGGAACAGAGAGTTCATGGGGTGATGTCAGACTGTCTGACACCCCGGGTAAAGGGGTGGTGGTGTCTACAGTGATCTGAGGGAACAGAGTTCATGGGGTGATATCAGACTGTCTGACACCCCGGGTAGAGGGGCGGTGGTGTCAACAGTGATCTGAGGGTACAGAAAGTTCGTGGGGTGATGTCAGACTATCTGACACCCCAGGTAGAGGGGCAGTGGTGTCTACAGTGATCTGAGGGAACAGAGAGTTTATGGGGTAATGTCAGACTGTCTGACACCCCGGGTAGAGGGGCGGTGGTGTCTACAGTGATCTGAGGGAACAGAGTGCATGGGGTGATGTCAGACTGTCTGACACCCCGGGTAGAGGGGCGGTGGTGTCTACAATGATTTGAGGGAACAGAGTTCATGGGGTGATGTCAGACTGTCTGACACCCCGGGTAGAGGGGCGGTGGTGTCTACAGTGATCTGAGCGAACAGAGTGCAAGGGGTGATGTCAGACTGTCTGACACCCCGGATAGAGGGGCGATGGTGTCTACAGTGATCTGAGAGAACAGAGTTCATGGGGTGATGTCAGACTGTCTGACACCCCAGGTAGAGGGCGGTGGTGTCTACAGTGATCTAAGGGAACAGAGAGTGCATGGGGTGATGTCAGACTGTCTGACACCCCGGGTAGAGGGGCGGTGGTGTCTACAGTGATCTGAGGGAACAGAGTTCATGGGGTGATGACAGACTGTCTGACACCCCGGGTAGAGGGGCGGTGGTGTCTACAGTGATCTGAGGGAAGAGAGTGCATGGGGTGATGTCAGACTGTCTGACACCCCAGGTAGAGGGGCGGTGGTGTCTACAGTGATCTGAGGGAACAGAGAGTGCATGGGGTGATGTCAGACTGTCTGACACCCCGGGTAGAGGGGCGGTGGTGTCTACAGTGATCTGAGGGAACAGAGTGCATGGGGTGATGTCAGACTGTCTGACACCCCGGGTAGAGGGGCGGTGGTGTCTACAGTGATCTGAGGGAACAGAGAGTGCATGGGGTGATGTCAGACTGTCTGACACCCCGGGTAGAGGGGCGGTGGTGTCTACAGTGATCTGAGAGAACAGAAAGTGCATGGGGTGATGTCAGACTGTCTGACACCCCAGGTAGAGGGGCAGTGGTGTCTACAGTGATCTGAGGGAACAGAGAGTGCATGGGGTGATGTCAGACTGTCTGACACCCCGGGTAGAGGGGCGGTGGTGTCAACAGTGATCTGAGGGTACAGAGAGTTCGTGGGGTGATGTCAGACTATCTGACACCCCAGGTAGAGGGGCAGTGGTGTCTACAGTGATCTGAGGGAACAGAGAGTTTATGGGATGATGTCAGACTGTCTGACACCCCGGGTAGAGGGGCGGTGGTGTCTACAGTGATCTGAGGGAACAGAGTGCATGGGGTGATGTCAGACTGTCTGACACCCCGGGTAGAGGGGCGGTGGTGTCTACAATGATTTGAGGGAACAGAGTGCATGGGGTGATGTCAGACTGTCTGACACCCCGGGTAGAGGGGCGGTGGTGTCTACAGTGATCTGAGGGAACAGAGTGCAAGGGGTGATGTCAGACTGTCTGACACCCCGGGTAGAGGGGCGATGTTGTCTACAGTGATCTGAGAGAACAGAGTTCATGGGGTAATGTCAGACTGTCTGACACCCCAGGTAGAGGGCGGTGGTGTCTACAGTGATCTAAGGGAACAGAGAGTGCATGGGTGAAGTCAGGCTGTCTGACACCCCAGGTAGAGGGGCGGTGGTGTCTACAGTGATCTGAGGGAACAGAGTTCATGGGGTGATGACAGACTGTCTGACACCCCGGGTAGAGGGGCGGTGGTGTCTACAGTGATCTGAGGGAACAGAGTGCATGTGGTGATGACAGACTGTCTGACACCCCGGGTAGAGGGGCGGTGGTGTCTACAGTGATCTGAGGGAAGAGAGTGCATGGGGTGATGTCAGACTGTCTGACACCCCAGGTAGAGGGGCGGTGGTGTCTACAATGATTTGAGGGAACAGAGTGCATGGGGTGATGTCAGACTGTCTGACACCCCGGGTAGAGGGGCGGTGGTGTCTACAGTTATCTGAGGGAACAGAGAGTGCATGGGGTGATGACAGACTGTCTGACACCCTGGGTAGAGGGGCGGTGGTGTCTACAGTGATCTGAGGGAACAGAGAGTGCATGGGGTGATGTCAGACTGTCTGACACCCCGGGTAGAGGGGCGGTGGTGTCTACAGTGATCTGAGGGAACAGAGTGCATGTGGTGATGACAGACTGTCTGACACCCCGGGTAGAGGGGCGGTGGTGTCTACAGTGATCTGAGGGAAGAGAGTGCATGGGGTGATGTCAGACTGTCTGACACCCCAGGTAGAGGGGCGGTGGTGTCTAATGTGATCTGAGGGAACTGAGTGCATGGGGTGATGTCAGACTGTCTGACACCCCGGGTAGAGGGGCGGTGGTGTCTACAGTTATCTGAGGGAACAGAGAGTGCATGGGGTGATGACAGACTGTCTGACACCCTGGGTAGAGGGGCGGTGGTGTCTACAGTTATCTGAGGGAACAGAGAGTGCATGGGGTGATGTCAGACTGTCTGACACCCCGGGTAGAGGGGCGGTGGTGTCTACAGTGATCTGAGGGAACAGAGTGCATGGGGTGATGTCAGACTGTCTGACACCCCGGGTAGAGGGGCGGTGGTGTCTACAGTGATCTGAGGGAACAGAGAGTGCATGGGGTGATGTCAGACTGTCTGACACCCCGGGTAGAGGGGCGGTGGTGTCTACAGTGATCTGAGAGAACAGAAAGTGCATGGGGTGATGTCAGACTGTCTGACACCCCAGGTAGAGGGGCAGTGGTGTCTACAGTGATCTGAGGGAACAGAGAGTGCATGGGGTGATGTCAGACTGTCTGACACCCCGGGTAGAGGGGCGGTGGTGTCAACAGTGATCTGAGGGTACAGAGAGTTCGTGGGGTGATGTCAGACTATCTGACACCCCAGGTAGAGGGGCAGTGGTGTCTACAGTGATCTGAGGGAACAGAGAGTTTATGGGATGATGTCAGACTGTCTGACACCCCGGGTAGAGGGGCGGTGGTGTCTACAGTGATCTGAGGGAACAGAGTGCATGGGGTGATGTCAGACTGTCTGACACCCCGGGTAGAGGGGCGGTGGTGTCTACAATGATTTGAGGGAACAGAGTGCATGGGGTGATGTCAGACTGTCTGACACCCCGGGTAGAGGGGCGGTGGTGTCTACAGTGATCTGAGGGAACAGAGTGCAAGGGGTGATGTCAGACTGTCTGACACCCCGGGTAGAGGGGCGATGTTGTCTACAGTGATCTGAGAGAACAGAGTTCATGGGGTAATGTCAGACTGTCTGACACCCCAGGTAGAGGGCGGTGGTGTCTACAGTGATCTAAGGGAACAGAGAGTGCATGGGTGAAGTCAGGCTGTCTGACACCCCAGGTAGAGGGGCGGTGGTGTCTACAGTGATCTGAGGGAACAGAGTTCATGGGGTGATGACAGACTGTCTGACACCCCGGGTAGAGGGGCGGTGGTGTCTACAGTGATCTGAGGGAAGAGAGTGCATGGGGTGATGTCAGACTGTCTGACACCCCAGGTAGAGGGACGGTGGTGTCTAATGTGATCTGAGGGAACTGAGTGCATGGGGTGATGTCAGACTGTCTGACACCCCGGGTAGAGGGGCGGTGGTGTCTACAGTTATCTGAGGGAACAGAGAGTGCATGGGGTGATGACAGACTGTCTGACACCCTGGGTAGAGGGGCGGTGGTGTCTACAGTGATCTGAGGGAACAGAGAGTGCATGGGGTGATGTCAGACTGTCTGACACCCCGGGTAGAGGGGCGGTGGTGTCTACAGTGATCTGAGGGAACAGAGTGCATGGGGTGATGTCAGACTGTCTGACACCCCGGGTAGAGGGGCGGTGGTGTCTACAGTGATCTGAGGGAACAGAGAGTGCATGGGGTGATGTCAGACTGTCTGACACCCCGGGTAGAGGGGCGGTGGTGTCTACAGTGATCTGAGAGAACAGAGAGTGCATGGGGTGATGTCAGACTGTCTGACACCCCAGGTAGAGGGGCAGTGGTGTCTACAGTGATCTGAGGGAACAGAGAGTGCATGGGGTGATGTCAGACTGTCTGACACCCCGGGTAGAGGGGCGGTGGTGTCAACAGTGATCTGAGGGTACAGAGAGTTCGTGGGGTGATGTCAGACTATCTGACACCCCAGGTAGAGAGGCAGTGGTGTCTACAGTGATCTGAGGGAACAGAGAGTTTATGGGGTGATGTCAGACTGTCTGACACCCCGGGTAGAGGGGCGGTGGTGTCTACAGTGATCTGAGGGAACAGAATGCATGGGGTGATGTCAGACTGTCTGACACCCCGGGTAGAGGGGCGGTGGTGTCTACAATGATTTGAGGGAACAGAGTGCATGGGGTGATGTCAGACTGTCTGACACCCCGGGTAGAGGGGCGGTGGTGTCTACAGTTATCTGAGGGAACAGAGAGTGCATGGGGTGATGACAGACTGTCTGACACCCTGGGTAGAGGGGCGGTGGTGTCTACAGTGATCTGAGGGAACAGAGAGTGCATGGGGTGATGTCAGACTGTCTGACACCCCGGGTAGAGGGGCGGTGGTGTCTACAGTGATCTGAGGGAACAGAGTGCATGGGGTGATGACAGACTGTCTGACACCCCGGGTAGAGGGGCGGTGGTGTCTACAGTGATCTGAGGGAAGAGAGTGCATGGGGTGATGTCAGACTGTCTGACACCCCAGGTAGAGGGGCGGTGGTGTCTAATGTGATCTGAGGGAACTGAGTGCATGGGGTGATGTCAGACTGTCTGACACCCCGGGTAGAGGGGCGGTGGTGTCTACAGTTATCTGAGGGAACAGAGAGTGCATGGGGTGATGACAGACTGTCTGACACCCTGGGTAGAGGGGCGGTGGTGTCTACAGTTATCTGAGGGAACAGAGAGTGCATGGGGTGATGACAGACTGTCTGACACCCTGGGTAGAGGGGCGGTGGTGTCTACAGTGATCTGAGGGAACAGAGAGTGCATGGGGTGATGTCAGACTGTCTGACACCCCGGGTAGAGGGGCGGTGGTGTCTACAGTGATCTGAGGGAACAGAGTGCATGGGGTGATGTCAGACTGTCTGACACCCCGGGTAGAGGGGCGGTGGTGTCTACAGTGATCTGAGGGAACAGAGAGTGCATGGGGTGATGTCAGACTGTCTGACACCCCGGGTAGAGGGGCGGTGGTGTCTACAGTGATCTGAGAGAACAGAGAGTGCATGGGGTGATGTCAGACTGTCTGACACCCCAGGTAGAGGGGCAGTGGTGTCTACAGTGATCTGAGGGAACAGAGAGTGCATGGGGTGATGTCAGACTTTTTGACACCACTTAGGTGATCTGAGGGAACAGTGATATATTTACACATACAAACATATAATTACCTCACGGATATTTTACAAACGTGTGTAATCTAGATGCTCTTACGTATTTCCGATTTTACACAAATAGGCAATGGGAATAAAATCTTAATCACCAATTTGTTTGCAATGCTTCCATGTTCACGAAAAAGATTATATCCCAAAGTTAAAGATCCATGACCTATTGCCCATTTCTCCAATACACCACTAACTAGACTGTCTAGCTTACCTTGAATGTGAAGGTACTTGTCAACATGGCGTTGTTGGTGACGTTTAGCACGAGTTGGTAGTCGAAGTCGTGGTCTCCGTGTGGTTTCACCATCTTACTCATGTCTGGGTTGATCTTGAAGTGTCGCAGGAAGCACTCGTTGTCTTTGGGAATGCAATAGCAGATCGGTGCGACACAGTCGGACATTGCGCCCTATGACAACAGAAACACGACCTTTGTTCATAAATGTACAATAGCGTAGAGGTACAGAACGCACGAAAGAGCTGTAACACCTCAATTATGGCAAGTAAGATATGTCAAGAAATCACACGCAGGCTGGCATGCACACACAGTCACACACTCAAATTAAAATTGACTAGTCTTTATTGTTTAATAAGATAATAATATTATGTCTTGAGGAAACATTGAATTAATTATGCATGTCTTGCGGTAAACCAGGCTGATGACCTCTTATATCAGATTCATTTAATGTGAATGACATTTTATTTGTATAACATGTTTTGTAAGTGGATTTTTATTTAGAATGACAATGGATTGGAGGTAATGAATAACATGAAGTAAATCTATCGTTGCATTATCTGGAAACTGCCGATCAACATTTATAATATCCTTTCTTATATAGTCACGTGTTGACCCGCCACTGGCCAAACCATGTGTATTGGGTACATTATGAGGTTTTGTTAAGCTAATAAGCCTACTGTGTGTCTATGGATGGCCACTTGACCACTTCCATGCAGTACATCCGAGTCGAGCAAATCGTGAAGCTGCCAACGAATCTCCTTCAGACCCGAATGGAAGTCGTAGCTGTCAATCTGAAATCTGTTACACACAACCGGAGTAAAATAAAATGGCTTATAAAGTTATACGTACTGGTTCGAAGTAATTATGGTTAACAAACAAGGGATAGTCGAATTTAGAAAATAGCAACCCGTAATGCATCACGATGTTATGAAATTAAAGCTTGAATAAAACGGTGCTGCGGTTGACCAGGTACCACGTTGTACAATTCGTGTTTTCTGACAGTCGCTGCACTCCGTAGATGTAAGCGACATAGACCTAGTATTGGCACTGTAGACCCGCAGCCTGCGTATGAACTTTGGTATGAAATGGAAGAATAAAGTCGCGAACCTGCCAGCCATTCACTGCATTGAATAACATCCTCAAACATAATGCCTACGATGACAGTGAATGTCCAGTGACCACCTCCCAAAGACCATCCTCTACTTGGAGTTAACTGAAGGCAAACGCCCAGTAGGCAGACCTACATTTGGACATAAGGATTATGATTAAAAGATATTTGAAATACAAAGATTTTGCACTGATAGACAGCTGCCGCAGACATCGACTAGAAGATATAGTCTTATTGGAGGTTCTGCTAGAAGAAGCTGGCCTCTACCGCTCGTCTGTACCGAGATGATTCTATTGTGAAACTTTTGTTGCTCACGTCGTGTCGAAGAGTTCCGTCGAGTGGTGCACGGCGAGCTGAGTGCGTCCGTGGCGAGATAGCCAGATGTCCTGGATGACAGGAGGAGACGAGTCGACATGCACCAACACAGAGTCCGTGTTCGTGTTGCCCATCACATCCGTCGCCCGCACCCACACACGCACCGAGTCACCGTCCGCCCTCGGGATGTCCACTCGCATCTCCTCTTTCTGCAATAAGATTTATGTCACACGACGGGTTGGTTTGTAACGATTTATCACTATCCCCCTTTGGTACATTATTGAATATACCCTCATTGGAAATATAACCGAAATAGAATGACATGTATGGTATAGACAATCACAAAGAGCAACAACTAAATTAAGGCAGAAATATAAATATTAATAGTTATTAATATTGTTCAAGAGTCAGTGGACATTTTGGGACAATCAAAACGAGATACTAACCTGAAATTCGGTGACATTGACCCAACTACCTGGGTCAATGAGAGAACGACCTCCATCATGGTCGACTGCGTATGACAACTCGTAATTAACGATGGCGTTCACGTTGGGAATGGCCTACAGGTAAAGGACATTATATTAGTGTGTGTGTGTGTGTGTGTGTGTGTGTGTGTGTGTGTGTGTGTGTGTGTGTGTGTGTGTGTGTGTGTGTGCGTGTGCATGTGGTGTCATGTATGTGTGTCTGTGCATGTGTTCGCATGTCGGTGTGTGTGTAGTATTCCCAGTGTGAATGACATTCCACACATACTAAGATGCAACCAGCAGAATGGACGCTAACTCCACATGAATCAAAGCAAATTTAAGACAATCATTATGCGACGACATTTGTTAGCGTGTCATAAACCTCATTACACATGTAATAACCACTTACATTTCACCATTACTCTTTAAATCTGTACTATTCCTGTTAACACCTTTGTCAGCCTGAAGAACCTGGATGCATCTAAAAAGCATCTAGCCATTTCTACGTTGACTTGACACTTGACAGAAATATATGTTGTGCCTAGACATTGGTACAATTTGAGTTATGGATTTATACTTTCGTTTTGCTTCTGCGCATAACTGGCCGAATGTTTCACGAAGAGGTACAGCGTGTATAAAATCAGCATGTACAGGCTGTTTTGCATAGATTACCAGCAACGACAAGTACTCATACTACACGTGAAGTACCTCCATAGAGATTGTGTCTGGCGGTTGGCCCGTCATCTCCTCGTAACCACTGTTGATCGGTGGATAGTTGGGTGCGATTCCATCGAGGAATTTGCGGCTATGTTGAAGTTCGTTGACGAAGTGGCCGTGCCAAATGGTGGACACCTGAAGCAGATGACACAGTAGTAGGATCAGCTCCTAACACACGCAGTAATGGCACAGGTGCAATGATAATAATGTACTCCTCTACGAAGTCAACATGCCATTTAAAAATGGATATAACAAAGGTATAGCAAAAAGGTTGGTTTTCAAGCACGATAGCTATCTAATTAGTCGGTCGATAGTGTGTTGCGTTACAAAAATCGGTTGTGTAACCACCTAATGGAGATTAGTGAGAGATGCCAATTTTTGTGTGTGATTGTGTCGGGGAGAACTGACCCCAATTTCAGTTGTCGCAATATTATTGTGACAAAACTAGATGTGGATTTCAGATTCAAGTTCTCAAATGCAGTTCTTCACCTACCTGTTCGCCAACATTGCTGGTATCCTGCAGTGACGTCAGCCATGTGCAGGATGTGTTGAGTACAGCAGAGTTTACGACTAGTTGGCTATCGTCGGCGGAACTGATGTTTATGACGCTCGTGTTGTCGAAAATGAGAAAGCGTCTGGCGGTCTGGGTGTTGCCCGCGTTGTCCTCTGCTGCCAGCAGGACAGCGTAGACACCTGAATGTAGAAGAGACAGGTAGTGGACATTTCAACATGACACATCACTCACGCATGTACGTTAACATGATGATGATTATGATAAAAATGATGATGGTGATGACGAGGATGATTGTAATGATAACAACAACAAAATAATCATAACAATATTATTGTAATACAATAATAGTAGTAGTCATAATAACACATTTACAAACAATGATAAACCTGTAAAACAATGATAATAATCCTTGATAAAAACAAGAAAACATAATAGTATAATGATAATCCTGTACAAAGATAACAATACAAACAATTAATACTGTTACATAAATAACAATAACAGTGAAAACAAATGGTAATATAATGATGCTGATATAAAATATGAAGAATACGAAGATAAAGACGTCGATGACAATAACAGTAGCGATGACGGTAATGGTGGCGATGACAATAATGATATGACATCTAAATTGCCAGAAAATGCAACAACACAACATCAAAATGACAAGCCTTACCGGGTTCAACAAGCGTTACGTTAGTCGTGTTCTCAGTGCCGGGCAGAATTACTCGGAGAAGTTCTGGCACTCCGTGGTGAGCCAGTTTATCTCCGTAGAGCTTCATCTTGTATACCGTCAACTCGTACTGTTTTATTCCGGCCAGAGCGTCTGTCCAACCCGCCCAGCGCAACGTCAGATTCGTCTTATGTAAAATAAAATATACGTTTTTTTATGTTATGAACAATACCCTACAAAGCAGAAAAAACCTACACATATATATAGGGTATTTAAAAAAAATAGAGGTATTATGTTACACTCGTGGGGTCATAGCTTAATCCCTGAACGTCTGCCGCCCGAGATCCAAGTCGTCTGTGAGGAAAACAGTAATATGCATACATATAAACATATGTATTATAGTTACATTATTATTTAATCACGTGACCACAAATAACGTACCGACTGGGTGGTTGGCGGACCTCTGTCCAGCATATTGTCTGTGCAGTTTGACTGGATGGAGCAGTGGAACGGTTTGACCTGGTCAATGACCAGTTGGGCAGTGTGTACGGCTGTCCTGCCCGAGTAGTACCTGGGCGGATCAACCTGTGAGTTATCCATGTTGTTTATCTTTACGTAGCCTCCATTGGACGTCGAAACCACGAAGTACACCCTATCAAGATAACGAAGTACACAAATTGTAAATAACGAGGTAGCACTGTGTAGATCAGTACTTCTTAACCCCCAGGGTCACAACCCAAAATAAGGTCGCCAAGCTATTTGGAGGGGGTCGCCAGCAGTCTCCAGTGATTGTCCAAACTTTCCTTTATTGTTCCGCTTGCCGGTATCAGCATATCCAGACACATTATACTGTGATTAAATTTGTATGTCTCTTTATTATCACCTGTATGAAGAAAAATACTCTAATGTCTAATAACGTATAAACAATGTCAAAATCGTACAATCTTCACGAATCCGTCATACATCAATAAATCAGTGAACTGTGCTGATATGATATTTCCTACGTGTTTGACAAACAAGTGTAATAACTGTTCTCTTTGATCGTGTTTATTTATTGTACCATATTTATGTTCTCCTTTATCAAAAGTTAACTGTTTGAAAGCATGTGTCACCAAGCAAGTTCCACGAGCGGAACTTGGGTCGCAACCAAAACAGGTTAAGAACTGCTGGCGTAGGTAAACAAGTACACACTGTGTAGATAACGAAGTATCTCAGTTGTATGTAATCACGTCGTACATGTTACCATACCTGTCGCCGTGTTGAAGTGGAGCGTTCGGTATTGAGTCCTCGAAATTGCAAGCCAACATTCCTGCGTGCGGGTTATCCTGGGAAATATCAGCAGCACAGTCGTTGATGCTGCTAGGGATTGTGTTAGTCCCGTTTGATATTGTGCCATTCACCATTGTCTCATTCGCCGTTGTGATATTCAATAGTGTCTCGTTCAGCATTGTAACATTCATCATAGTCTCGTTAAACATTGTGCTGTTCAGCAGTGTCTCATTCAGCATCGTGTCGTCCACAGTATCTGAAAAATGCACTAGCGTAATTATCTAATAATACATTAAATATACCAGAGGCATCAATTAAGGCATATAACACAACAACATGTTACTACTAATAATATTATTATTATAGAATAACATAGGTTCTATTACACTATCAGTACTAGTACATTCATGTGGTTAATACAACGTTGTTATGACGTACACAATTCAGCGTCTTATTATCATCCCATATCCTAGGAAATTCCACACATATTTACTCTCCTGAAAAAATTGCTTTGAGTCCCATGTACATCCACTATTAAAATGTTAAATGCAAATCACCAACTACAATTAAATGTAACTCACATTGATTAATACATCTTTGTTGCATTTAGCGACTGACAGCCCGTTAAGAATTAAACGTAAAATGGTGTGATGCCATAAGCACCCATATGATAAATATAATTGTAATTGTACAATCCACTTACCTCGTACGATATACTGCTTGAAGGTTGCATTTGTTATTCCCACCTTGGAATCGTTGATATAGTATTTTCTCGGAAAGTCGATCAGAGACGGACCCATGAACACACTATTGAAAACAATCTACAAAGAAAATGTCCTTATATCTCCTTTTCGCAAAGAAATCCGCAAATTAATTCCATGTTTAAAATTACGAAAACGGAAAAAAACAGGGAGAAGGCAAATGTGTCAAAAGCTTCAAGCAACAAAATTTGTGATGTTTACCTTGAAAATAAGCACTTTTACTCTACGTTATTCGAGGGATTAAGACCATAGATATGATCTTCAATAAAACACCCAGGCACTTATAAAAGATAATATACACAAATTAAATGGCGGGTAGAATAATAACACCTCTGTAGTGCCTATATCCTTGGGAACCTGAGCTCATAGACGCAACAAACAGGAATCATTTCTGGTAGCCAGGCAACATTATGAACATTGACACGAAGAGTCATCATTAGAATAACGGAATGCAATTTCAAACAAATAAATGTTTTCACAAAAAGTGGCATTTGTTTCATATTATTTTACAGTTCAATGTAGTTTTGACTAGAGTAGGGGTCTTGTTCTTAAACAAATGCTTTTTGTCATAACAACATGGTAAAATGCCAGAAATATGACTGACCATCAAATGTCACTGACCATCATGTGTCACTCGCATACAAAATGTCGGATCTTTTTAATTGAATTGAATTTATTTATTCAACATAAGTACAAAGTGTAATTTCAAATAAGGTGTAAACATGCACATTTGTAAGCTAATATACCATAAACAGTGGAACAATGAAAAATATAGTTATGCATTGAACAATAAGAAAAAGTTGAAGGGAAATGCAAGAAGTTTTAAGCTTATAAATAGCCTTCCCCATAGTATACAATTGCACTGGTACAATGCATATACAATACATAACTTAAACAAATTAAGTTAGATTTGAACTATCTGAAGGTGTGGTAGTTGATATATAATAACAAACAGAATCAAAACATGAATTCATCATATCTTTGCAGGAGTAAAGCTTTGTACATCTTTTTGAATTGATAAGTAGAATTGCACAATTTAATGTCAGCACACAGGTCATTCCACATCTTAGGTCCCTTTATACTCATACATTCTGCTTTTTTAGAATTCCTACTAAATCTTATTTTGAAATTGCAATTGTTCATACGGGTGTTATGATGATGACTGTCATTAACTCTCTGGAAGTACAACATAATATTAGCCGGTAAAAGATTAGTATAAACCTTGTACATAAACACCATGCTATTGAAATCCACAATGTCCTGTACAGTTAAAATATTTAGATGATAAAAAACTGGTCTTGTATGAGCCATGAAGTCGGCCTTTTGACAAATCCGAATAGCTCTTTTCTGAATAATATGCAAGGGTCGTACACAAGTCCTATAGGTTTTGCCCCAAATTGCACAATAATTAAAATACAGGATGGTCAAAGTACAGTATAATGAAGGCTATTCAATAAATGTTTCACCCTATTCATTACGGATACATTTTTCGAGATTTGTCTTTTTATGTGGCTAATGTGTTCATTCTAATTTAAATGGGTATTAATGTGTACAAAAAGAAATTTGGTAACATAGACTCTATTAATGTTCTTACCATTAATACTGACCATTATTATTTTCACTTTATCTATTACCAAAAATCATAAATTAGTTTTGGCTATATTTAGAGAAAGCTTATAACTTGAAACCATCTGTATAATTTGTCTAATTCTGTTAATACTGTTTCACACTTGTGACAGATTGTCACCTGAGTAAAATAAATTAGTATCATCATCAAAGACAACTGATTTAATTAACAATGACACATTACACATCATTAATATATATGATAAACAATGAAGGACCTATTATAGATCCCTGCGGAACCCCACATGTAACATCCATGCATTCTGAAGGTGTATCAATAATACAAACATATTGGCATCTGTTATTAAGATAACTACAGATCCACATATTAGCTATTCCTTTTATTCCATAATGCTCAAATTTGTTATGAGACTGTTGTGATCAACTATATCAAAGGCCTTTTTCAGGTCAATGAAGACATCAACAGTAGGTTTACAATCATCAATAGAAGTACAGGTGTAGTAATTTCTTCCATGAGTTCCACTAATGCCAATGATGTTGACCTATTTTTCCTAAACCAATATTGGCTCTCATACAATATTTGTTTGTCATTTATAAATGACATCATCCTGTTGTGGAAGATCTTTTCTAGGATTTTTGAAAACTGAGATAATATAGATCTGTAGTTAGTAAAATTATTAATATAGCCATTTGTTAATAGCAGTATATAACTCTAGCAGTTTTCGTACCATCTGGGAAAATTCCCTTCTGTAATGAGGTATTACAAATATGCGCTAGGAGTCTTACTAGATATGGCATTAGTTGTTTAACTAGGCACATGTTAATATCATCATGATCTTGCTTTTTATTTTAATCACCTGGTTAATGATTTCTTCTTCAGTAACAAGTTTTAGAAATAGAGTATTTTCAACCACATCATATAAATAACTTGTAAACATATCATCGTTTTTTGCAATATTATTCACCAGAGATGGCCCTATATTTACAAAAAAATTGTTAAAACTATTAGCAATATTTTTGCTACCTGTGAATGTGGCTTCATTGTTATTAAATTCAGTGGGATATTTTAGTCCCTTAGTTTTATTGTTAATCAAAGTATTTATAATTTTCCATATTTCTTTTTTGTTTCCCTTGTTTTTTCCAGAATTCTGTAAAGTGTTGTTTCTCACTGTACCTTAGTATGCCTGTCAGTTTGTTCTTATATTTTTCTTCATTAGCAATTGACCTTTTCTTCAGGAACTGTTTATGAAGTTTATTTTTTTCTTGCATGCATTTATTAAAGAATTGGGCTTTTGTTAACAGTTTTCTGTTTAATGATAGGACAAGTTGTATTGTATAATTTTGTCAACTTTTCAGTAGATGTATTGTACATACCATTTACATCTTCAGTTTCCAGAATTTCAGTCCAATTAGTGGCTTTGAGCTTATTCATCATAGCGTTTATGTTCTGTTCATTGACTATTCTCCTTGTGTTATATCTTACATTGCTGCAGTTCTTATGGACGTATTCCGTTATTTGGAATACGGACAAATGATCACTCACATCATTTATTAACAACCCATTCTGTACATTTGACAAGTTTGTTGTGAATATATTATCTAGAGCAACAGTGTTTTCGAGTGGCTTGTTATTCTGGTTGGTCTTGTTATTAAAGGACGTAATCTCAAACTGTACAAATGGTCTACGAGGTTATTTGTAACACTATTGTGATCATATTGTAGATCAACATTAAAGTCACCACATCTATAGACCATTTTATTACGTATGTTTCTACAATTGTTATTTATAAGCTCACTCAATAGTTCCAGTTCTGTGTTTGGTGCATGATAAATGCAACAGATTATTGCTTTTTTGCCATTGTTAAGAGCAATTTCTACAGATACTTGTAACTTCTGCACAATTATCAATGCATTTAGACTTTTCTGGTAGTTATTTGTGTTATATTGTGTCATTAATACATAGTGCAACTCCACCTTCCTTTTTATTTGTTCGTGAGCAGGTAAACATTCTGTAGCCATCAATGTTAGTTTTCATTGTCATTGAGCCAAGTCTCAGATAGGGCAATTACATCAAATTGCAAATCCAATGCTTTAATGTTGTCTATTAGCGTATTAAAGTTACTTCTAAACTTCTGCAATTGAAATGTATTATAGAAAAGTTTGCAATGCCTTCCTTTGATACAACAAATTTGTCTTTAAATTGTTCTTCTGTGTAATATAAACTGTTTGTGGACAAATGGTGATAAAAGTTGTCATCTGGATCAGCCTTGTCAATTAATAAATATTCCTTACCATCAGTAAACCTAAATGGTTCGAAGTTTAGAGTTGAACAATTGTCATATAGATCACCTAAATTGTCATCTATACCCAGTATGAAATAATTAAATTCATCTTCACTAGTCCAACTAAAGGGAAACATATTAGAAATACACGCGATACAAAACCATTCAATGATTCATCTGTAATAAGAGAGAAATAATCACGTTCTTCTGATGATAAATTTGCACATTTCTTATATGTATCCAATAGATCTAGTATGACTTATAACTAGTAGAGTCCACTCAAAACTAGAGGTGCAGTGCTTTGATCTAGTCCTCGCTCCGAGTCCAACCTAGATTGAAGAGGTCGTCGGGAGATTCAACTGTTTTCTTCGTCTCCCTCTATAGTCCACACACTGCCGATTGTCGCGTTTTCACGATTATCGGCCTCGCTGTACCTGGTCGTCCAGGAAGTCGGTGGCTCACACTAATGTAATTTAGTGTCACTGTCACACCGATGTCAGCCGTCACCTTCTTCACGTGACGATGTCGTTGGTATTTTTTCCTTCCGTCTCGGGGATGCCGGACATTTTGACCGATTCTCGTCAACTATACTGGTTTTGGCGATCCAGTTTGAATTTCAGCACTTGCACCTCCTTCTTAAGTTTGTTTACCTCGGCCAGTTTGGCATTTCCGTCACAAATCTGTGCCACTGCAATTTCCGTTGCATTAACCACCGCTTTCACAAGCAACGGTCCTATGGCCGTGATCACTTGGGCGATAATACGGCCAACGTCGTAGCCGTGATTATCCAGCCGCCGTGAGGTGGCAGCATTGGCCCATCACTTCCTGGCGAAGTCTGTATTAATAATTATTAGTCTTGGTTAACCGACTCTCGCCTAGCTGCGTGACTTCGCCAGGAAGATAGTCTGGCTCAGAATCGCGTTTTGACTGCTCACTGCCCGTCTATCCCCCAGAATGTTTATATATTACGAAGTGGCTAGCGCTCCGGATCCGTAAGCGCAATTTCTCAGCTATATATTATGTATGTTTTCGATAACAAAATGAAATTACGATAGTGCCCGAAATAGTATTATATAAAATAAAACGAACCTTACACTAAATGAACACAAACAAAAGTTTTATGTACTCTGTGGGATTCGAACCGAGGACACTGAAAATTGCAGCTTGACACGCTACCGATTTAGCCACCAAGTCCAAGAACTTGGTTGTAATTCGGCGACTACATATGTATATTAATTAGCAGTCTGACCGTTGCGCGAGACATCTATTGCACTTTGACTAGGTATGTGACAATATTTTTAGAATACATTATATCTCAATAAATTGCTACCACTGCAAAGAGCTTGGAAATACCTTTAACATGATGCTCTAGAGTAAATATTAAGAAAGTTATGCCAATTTGAATGTCGAAAAATATGTCTAATTACCGTCCCTTTGTTCTAGAGTAAAACATAGCCAAATGTGTGACCAATAATAAAGTTTTTGTACTTTAAAATGTCATAACTTTCTTAATACTAACATTATTTAGATGAATTTTTTAGTGCATAATTAACATGGAAACCATTTATAACTGTGCAGTTTTCATTCCACTGTGATGCTAATTAATGTTTAGATTAATAATTAATTACCTGAATAATTGATTTAATTAATTATTTTTTAATAACATATTCATAAATCATACATTTTAATGGATTTTTGGTGAATAAACATAAAATTCAATAATAAACAAATTAGAGATGGCAAACTGAAATATGTACTGTACAAAAAGGCTAGATTAATTAAACCATTTTTAATTAGTATTTGATTAGTATTTATTGACAAAACCACTTTTCTTTTTTGGTGGCATCGTCTTTTACGTGAATTAAATTTAAATGTAATAATTTCATGACCTGTACAAATAACTACAAAAAGTAAAAACCATTAAATAAAGATTATTATTCATTTATATATTGTTTTATAGATGTATGTTTATATGGACATACTAATTGTTTGTCTGAAATAATAACATTATTAAATAAAGAATTAGATAAGTAAAAAATATTGCCTACATCACTTACCCACAAAATCCATGTTTTGGCATCAAAACAACCAAAGCACATGGTGGATTGTGTTTATAAACCAGACTTCGCCAACATGGCGGGAAATGGGTCACGTGACCCGATCCGTTCGATGTAGCCACGATAGAGTGAACAAACTGAGCCATTAATATCGCCAATCATCCACGCTATAAAGGCATCATTTAAATGAAACACGAAAGAATAACAATTTAAAATATCTAAACATGCCATATTTGCCAAAAAAAATTACTGGTACGATGTTTTTGAAGGCTGTTTTTTTTCCGCAAAATAAATGAAATTCCGACCGATGTGCCATTGCCGGCTGCATCTTCGCGTTTTGAGGGTCGTACTAAACTATGTTAGGATCGTTTTTTTAACCACCAGATTTGGCACACATGTAGACAAATAATAAACTAATAATAATAAACTTTATTTATACACCATCAAATCCGGGACTAATGACCCCCGTTCACGGGTGTTTACAAATTGCCAATCATATAAGAAGCATAAAAACACTTTTAAGAGAACAAATAAGAAAATAAATTAAATTAGCAAACAATATCCTAGTATAAAATTATAGTGTATGCATATATATATAAGCCTAAGTATAGTAAAATTACGGGTAAATGCAATGATAAAATAAACGATTAGCAAAAGTGCTGAACAGCTGAACCTACTGGAAAAAATATATATATAATAAAAAAATATATATAAATAAATACAAAATAAATAAAATAAAAGCCTAATTTACATTAAATAATTTGATTAGATACTAAAATGTGACCCTGAGATAAATAAGACTAAAAATGTATTAAAACTATATGCATGAATAAAGCAAAGGTTAAATTATGTCTGGCCATATTAGTTTGAGAACAGAAATGTCTTCAAAAATTTTCCAAGCTGTCTAGTGTTGTCGATCGCGCGTAATTCCACAATGTCGGCCCAGCACATGCAAATGCCCGGCGACCATAACGTTCTAGGGTTACGCGTGGAACATTCAAAAGCAGACCACCGCCAGAGTTATAATGTGACACTTCTATTAGTTTTAAGCCAAAAGATAACCACCTTCGATAAAAATTATGCGACTTTAGACATGCATAAATTTCAGAAGAATAATATTTAAACTTGTAGACATCGCACAAAACAAATTCGAAATTGAGGTTCCAGAGGAGAATATCATCTATGTCATTTAACAAAGGGTTTCTGGGAACTCCAAATATAAACGCGACAACAGCATTGCCGCTGAACAAGGCCGGCGCGATGGCCTCCAGCGGTAGTACAGCTGATAAGGCCGTAGCAGCTGTGCTATATTTAGGTCGGCTGTCGCGTCCCTACTTTGACATTGTTTAGTTAAATTTGTCCTTGTTTGGTATTTATATCATGCTTATTCGCACTTAGTCTTTTGTTTCTGCTCGGCAGGTCAGGTGGTCTTACTAAAACTAATTTTAACCAACCGTGGCTCGTGTTACATGCAATGTTTAGAAAGTAGAAGCAATTATTCGAAGATACAATACACAATACCGCTCAGCCTCAGCTGCTCGTGCTAATGGATACAGTCAAAACGGCGACAGATCCAAAACGGCGACAACCAAAATCGATCTCCTCGCTCGTTTCTGCCAAGTTATCAACTCCATTTATTTATTTGTTTAGTTTGTCTCGTGTCAACCCTTCTTTCACTTATCTACTATCCAAGTCTCACATTTTCGTCAGTGCATTACATGTATATAAGCCAACAAAATGTTTCAATTAAAGTCAATAGTTAAGCCGCTTACTTCCATAACATCCGGAAGGAAGTTGGTGTAGATGACTGTTTCCTCGTCCTCGCACTTAATCTCCACTTTATCTGTGCTCGGGCTGTTGCTGGACCTCGTCGTTATCAAACAGTATGACATGCTTGGTTTGACGTCAACTGCATCAGAACAGATCGATGCCTTAGGTTTAAACATATTTGATTTAAACATATTCATATTGTAAGCACATATACAACTCGCAGGTTATTGATTCCAACGATCTATCATCATCTGTGCGAATTCCTGTACTTGTTTAAAACTTCTTCGTACTTTCTAGTTTGGCCTCCCTTTAAGGTTGTCGAACACAATGATACAAATATTTTCTTGCATACCATATTTAGTATTGGTTAAGATACTAGTGTAATAACAACTGTGAATATGTGTGTACACGAAGGCATACACGAACGTACGCATGCACGCAGCAAGAGCACGGGCGCTCAAACACATTTAATTTTTGTAGATCTATACAAGCAAATACATATCCATACAATTATTTAAATCCCACTGAGCTCAAATATTAGATAAAATCTATTCCTGAAACGAAAGGAAATCTTTCCTTTTCATATCCTTCACTCACTCGTCAAGCAGTTGTGTGACCCAAACCCCGGCGCACATTGGCAGCTCGACGGCCCATCTGTACAGCTCCCGGGGTAACAGAAGCTGCTGTCAGAACGCCAGGAACACAACTCTGAAAATAAAGATATATTCTTGATTATATTTGTAAATGGATGGCTTTTAGAAAATCTTAGGCGCGTAGGCCCCCCAATGTATATTTTGTTTCCATTTAAAACAATTATTTTAGAAATTTAGTCTAATGTGTATAACTCTTTATTAATCCTGTTAATATGACTAATTCATGTAATTCTATGCATTTATTTTATTTAAATTATGTGTGACGGGGCCAATTTGTACAACAAGTCAGCTCCAATCTTTTCGATCAAGTTCTTTATTTGTGGTCTAACTTCCGGACACAAAAAGAAACCTAAACAAAGTAAACAGTTTGTCAATACAGTACTAACAATACAAATATACGTACGTAGATATATTAATGATTATGATGCGTGGACACATGTCACACAGCACGCACGCGCAATATAATGAATCCAGTATAATGTAAAGTAACCTAAATATCTATAATTGTCGTACAAGTTATACTAGGAATGCAAATGTATGTAAATCAACAACACAAGTATAAGCATCTAAGAGATGCAATAATTACATAATCTACCATGACTGTAATGACCATGCTCACCCCAACACTGCTCTGGAGGCTCATTAATGAATCTAACATCATTCATTCGAGGCCTGGCTCCCTCCTGCAATGGCATGGTGCAACATGTCATTTATAGCAGAACACAGATAATTATTTAAACAAGTATTTCAATTCCATATTCCTATACTACTTTGTGTTACCATATTCTGTTCCAATTTACTACAGAGTATACCTATTCTGACTTGTTAAATTACTGAACCAAACACTTGGCCAGTGTTTACCATCTAGCTACACTATCCAGGGTGGCTCCCAACTTGTTTTCAAGTGTTAGTCTCTAGGGAATATGCTCCACATCCTACCCAGCCAACCCCATAGGGTGATTAATCATGAGGACATTAGTGGCCACTGGGCAGTTTCGTTTCTGATACTGACTGCATAGCTTCATAGAACACACTTTGTTGCTAAATGCATAATATGGCCGTATATTAACCTAATAGCACATAGATTAAGCATCATAATACAAAACACAGTACCTGATTAAACATGATTAAAACTGTATATTCTGCAAGTTATATCACCAGCAGGATGCAAGTATTCTAAAACTCATTAAGACCACTACTGTTTACAACCAGCCAGTGGGGGTCAACAGCAGCATCCTGGGGTGTCCACTCAAAGCAATTTTCCATATAGTGAAAACCCTTATAACTAAATAATTGCTTTAAAACATCCATGCAAGTTTAGGTCTAATGATGGACAATCTTTCACTTCATGATGTGGTATAATTAGAAAAGGGAAATATACCTTAAAAGTATTATTGAACAAGTTGACACTCACCAAAAATAAATGTCTCCTCCTTGTTGTGTGAAACCTGAGCCAGCCTAGTCCACAGCTGCTGTACCAATGCTTGGTGAATACACAAGTGACCAGTGTCTCTGGGGTTTATCTCATACCATTCAAGCAACTGGTTACTCATAGTAATTAATTACCTAAATATAATTATAATCAAAACCTTAGCAATTAAATCATGAAAATGTAGTTTCACAAAATAAAGAATGTAACAATACCCGTAATCTACTTAGCATATGGTGCTGCCACATTGTGGCTGGTGGCGACATTAGAATGAAAATTAAGATGTATTCCATCTCTTAATTAGCACGTTACAACATAACTATGAACATATGTAGGTGTCCAAACTGCTACCTTACAATCTTCCGAGCTAAATGTCTGCCGTCTCGGTAGACACTAATTCTATTCATCGTTTCTTCAGTGATTGTGCAATAGCTGCTTCTGTAGATCTTTTTTCAAGGAAGCAATTAGTGCTTTTGACAGAGAGGTAATTGCCCTGTCTATGGAATCTTCCATATCAGTGAATTTACAAACATTGACAGTCTGCACAGCAGCAGAGCTTGGTAGACGATGTTGGTTGGTATGTTTTCCTGCAGTGGTTCGTACCGAACGTCGAATTATTTGTCGCCCATTATCGTGCATGTACTCCTCGATCAGTATTGCGACGAACTCGCTCTAGTACATGGTTCAGCCTATGACAATGGCTCTCCAACCAATCATCCACCGACCCAGTTCTGGCATCTTCCTGTGTCAACCCCAGGAACAATTCAGCAGGCAGTCTTGGATCTCGTCCAAACATAACGAAGAATAGCGAATATTCCGTTGAAACATGTGGTGTGGCATTGTATGCAAGTGTCAGCTCTGGCAAGTGTTTCGGCCATCGTCGTTTCTCATCTGCTGATAGGGTTCGGAGTAAGTTGTGCATCGTTCTGTTATATCGTTCACATTGAGCGTTTCCTTGCGGTCTGTACGGTATGTGTTGTCTTTGTCTTCTTGATGTTGTACATACGGCACAATTCTCTAATCACAGTACCATCAAGTTGCGACCTTGATCACTGTGAATTCGTCTCGGTACGCCAAACTGGACAAACCAGTTATTTACCAACACGGTGGCAATTGTCTTTGCCTTTTGGTCTTTCGTTGGAATCGCTTGTGTGAATTGTGTGAAGATATCTGTGATGACAAGCACATTCTCACGTCCATCTGATGCAGGCTCCAAAACCGTAAAGTCAATCGCCAACACATCGAGTGGTGCAGTAGCCACGAGACTACCCATATGTGTTTGCAGCTTGGGTTGTTTGTCTTTAGCCAGACAACAACGCTCACACTTGTCACACCATCTTTGTACATCACACGTAATCGTTGGCCAATAACAGCGCATCTTTATTAATGCTAATGTGCGTTCTGAACCTTGATGTCCAGCAGCATCGTGCATTGCGATTAGTACTCTGTTGCGTAACTGAGTGGGCAAAACCAGTTGATTGATTTCCACTCCTTCGATCTCGATTTTCCTTGTCAATACTCCGTCCTTCTACTCACATAGCAGATCACTCTACGTCCCTCTTCAAAGTCTTGGGAAAGTACAGCTCCCAGTCCTTGATACGACGCATCCACCTCCACAACAAACGGTCGAGAGAAATCGGGGTATGCAAGCACTCTATACCAGAAGTGAGTTTTTTTTTAGCTGCTCAAATGATTCTTGACAATCTGCAGACCATCGGTTTGCGAAAGGAACGAAAATAGATGCAGAACTGTCAAGAGTCTTCCTTTGCCTGGTATTCTTCTTGCGATGTTTCGTCTTAGTACCACCGATCAAAGCGTTAATCGGAGCTGCAATCTTGGAGAATCCAGGTACCATACGTCTGTAGTACCCAGCAAGTCCCAAGAAACTCCTAAGCTCTGTCTCAGAGGTTGGTGTTGGCCAACTGTCTATGGCCTCAGTCTTTTCATGGTCACATGACACACCATCTTCCGACACAATGTGACCTAGATAGTTTATCTTTCGCTTGAAGAGATGACACTTTGATGGCTTGAGCTTCAAACCTTGCTCTTCTAAGCGTGTCAAAACAACTTCTAGATTGGTGATCATCTCCTCAATGCTCTTGGCATACAGCAAAATGTCGTCGAGGTATATTAGCAGATTCTCGTAGTTGAAATCAGCTAACATGCTTTCCATGAGACGCTGATATGTGGCAGGAGCATTGCAAAGACCAAACGGCATTCTCGTGAACTCGAAGAGTCCCTGTTCCTACGCGAAAAGCGGTCTTCGGTATGTCGTTTTCTTCCATGGCACATTGCATGTATCCTTGGGCGGCATCCAAGGTGCAGAAATATACGGCTCCTCGGAGTGCTTCCAACGCCTCATCAATTCTTGGCAGGGGGTATGCGTCTTTCCGAGTCCTTAGATTTAAAGGACGGTAGTCGACACACACTCTCAGCTCTCCAGTCTTCTTCCTCACTAGCACTGCCTGAAACGCCCACGGGCTGTTGCTCTTTCGGATAATGCCTTGCCGCATCCAATTGTCTAGATGTTGTCGCACTTCCTGCTGTAGAATGGGCGGCACTCGACGATGTGGAATCCTTATGGGCGTTTCATCAGTTAGTGGTATCCCATGTTTCACGTTGTCAATGTAGCCTAGGTCGTCATCACCGAGACTGAACGCACCCACATGCCTGTGTAGCATGGCGTGTAGTAACTTCTTCTGTTCTTCACTGAGGTTGTTCTCCTCTATATCTAAACGGAATGGAAGTTCAGGTAGATCTTCGGTGTGATGTCTTCTTGTAGTGGGCCTAACACTACCTTGTCTTCTTCCACCTGATGGATCTGACAGTCGCGCTCCAGTTGACCATCTACTACTGTTACTTTGGTCATCAGTCCGAGTCGCGTTCGTGGGTTTAGCCAAATGTCCTGTTCAGTTTCATTGGCGACACACAGAACAACTCTTCCCTTCTCAAGAATGGACAAGGTATCATGTACCTTGATCCCTTGAGGTAGATGTATTTCAACCCCAACTAGCTCCACCAACACCTCGCCTGATATTTTGTTATTGCCAGTACACGGTACTGACGTCATTGTCCGTGCAGGTAGAAACACAGGCATCTTACCTGCTACCTTGGCAAGTCCAACGTGGTATTTTGGAGTTGTTTCCTCTGTTTTAGTTGCGTGCAGAGGCAGTTCGCTAAGCCAATCTGGTCCATCTGGGTGTTTCTGAAATTCCTCACTTCTCGTTGTATTCAACACATGTTTTGAGATTCGCCGCAACACATTGCATCCTAGAAGGCCAGGAACCGATTCTTTTGCTGCTCGCTGGGCAGGATTTGGAGAATCTCGCACTACGAGCATTCCTACTCCACTGTATCTATTGTCAAGTGCGACAAGATCTGGCTCGAAGTAACCGACATATGGAACGCTGAGCCCATTTGCTGCTGTGAAAGTTAGAACTGTGTCTATCTGGATGAGCCGATATCCCTCTGGTTCTAAGAATCGACGATAAATGATTCTGTCACCATTGATACCTCTGACCCAGAATCCAATAAACACCTACATTCTACATCTCCAATCTTGATGGTTGCTTCTGGACAATGACCTATTGCCCTGGAGTAAATCCTCTCCGAATCGATGCCATCCAGCAAGCCAAAGTCACCCCCTTCCACCAATTGGCTTTCAGTGATGGAGGGAATCAGTTTCCCACCTGCGTCTTGCTTGAGGGATGTTCCTGCATTTGCGGTCGTCTACCTTGTTTCTGTTGATTTGCCGACTTCTTGGCTGGACACTCCCTGATCATGTGATCAGGTGATCCACAGCCATAACACACCCATATACCGTTCTCGTTTCTTCCACTGTTGTTACGCTTGGTGTGTTTCCTAGGTGTACAGAGGAGCAAATCAAGTTTCTTCTCAATGGCATCAATCTGTGCCTGCTACTTTCCCATTTTCTCCTCGAGGGTGCTTGTTGTCGGTGTGCGACTCATCTCATGAACCGTGGCATTCCTTGCTTTCCTGCTGTTGTCATCGCCCAGCCACTTCATTGCTCTGGCTCTGAATGACCAAAAAGTCAGCTCTGGTTCGTCCATATTCAGTCGTCGCAGCTCTCGACGGAAATGGTTGTCAACTACGCCTTCTGTCAATCGCTCTTTCAACTCTTTATTGATGCTTTCGTCTCTTTGAACAATCCGATCGGCGACCTTAACCAAAGCTAAAGAATAATCTTCGAAAGACTCTTTCTCTCCCTGGTCCCGCCGATAAAATTCCTTCTTCAGACTTGTTGCCGAGTCCACATAACCATAGGACTCCTCTATGGCATCCAGTAGTCGAGTCACGTCTCGCTCGCCACGAAACCGAAGTCGCATCTCAGACTTCGCTTCACCAACCAGATGTTGCATTATGAAGTCAACCTGTTCATCTGGCGACATCCTTCTGGCACTTATGCTTGATCTGATGTCCTCCAGCCAGTCTGTGACATCTACATCCTGCTGATCGCGAGGGCGACCACGTAGCTTAGGAAGTTTCTTTTCCCTCGACACATATACTACTCTGTCTACTGCCCCTGCAGATGCCTCTGCTCTAGCAGCCCTCTCCTCTGCCACTGTCGCTGCATGTTCTGCCTGTTGCAGACGCCTGGCCAAAACACGCTGATCTTCTAGCTCTTTTTTCAATGTGTCTAGCTCCTCTCGCGCACGACGCAACTGTGCCATGCTAGCTACAGTGAGATTACAGAGAGAAGAGAATACAGATTAGTAGTACGTTAACACAAAACAATCATGGCATTAAAATCAATGTGCAACTTATTTAACATTGTTCATCAACTCAACAAGATGGTAGTGAGTTGATCTGACTCGTCCACGTTAATGTTCATTGTTGACACTGTTATAGATCATCGATGGTAGTTGTAATTCTCCCTCGGGCTCGTCCTCCAGCTGTCTCCATCCGTGCATGTGATGGGGTTTCTCCAGGGCCACAACCCTGCTCGCAGCGCCAAATTGTGACGGGGCCAATTTGTACAACAACAAGTCGGCTCCAATCTTTTCGATCAAGTTCTTTATTTGTGGTCTTACTTCCGGATACAAAAAGAAACCTAAACAAAGTAAACAGTTTGTCAATACAGTACTAACAATACAAATATACGTACGTAGATATATTAATGATTATGATGCGTGGACACATGTCACACAGCACGCACGCGCAATATAATGAATCCAGTATAATGTAAAGTAACCTAAAGATCTATAACTGTCGTACAAGTTATACTAGGAATGCAAATGTATGTAAATCAACAACACAAGTATAAGCATCTAACAGATGCAATAATTACATAATCTACCATGACTGTAATGACCATGCTCACCCCAACACTGTTCTGGAGGCTCATTAATGAATCTCACATCATTCATTCGAGGCCTGGCTCCCTCCTGCAATGGCATGGTGCAACATGTCATTTATAGCAGAACACAGATAATTATTTAAACAAGTATTTCAATTCCATATTCCTATACTACTTTGTGTTACCATATTCTGTTCCAATTTACTACAGAGTATACCTATTCTATGACTTGTTAAATGACTGAACCAAACACTTGGCCAGTGTTTACCATCTAGCTACACTATCCAGGGTGGCTCCCAACTTGTTTTCAAGTGTTAGTCTCTAGGGAATATGCTCCACATCCTACCCAGCCAACCCCATAGGGTGATTAATCATGAGGACATTAGTGGCCACTGGGCAGTTTCTGATACTGACTGCATAGCTTCATAGAACACACTTTGTTGCTAAATGCATAATATGGCCGTATATTAACCTAATGGCACAAAGATTAAGCATCATAATACAAAACACAGTACCTGATTAAACATGATTAAAACTGTATATTCTGCAAGTTATATCACCAGCAGGATGCAAGTATTCTAAAACTCATTAAGACCACTACTGTTTACAACCAGCCAGTGGGGGTCAACCACAGCATCCTGGGGTGTCCACTCAAAGCAATTTTCCATATAGTGAAAACCCTTATAACTAAATAATTGCTTTAAAACATCCATGCAAGTTTAGGTCTAATGATGGACAATCTTTCACTTCATGATGTGGTATAATTAGAAAAGGGAAATAATACCTTAAAAGTATTATTGAACAAGTTGACACTCACCAAAAATAAATGTCTCCTCCTTGTTGTGTGAAACCTGAGCCAGCCTAGCCCACAGCTGCTGTACCAATGCTTGGTGAAAATACACATGTGACCAGTGTCTCTGGAGTTTATCTCATACCATTCAAGCAACTGGTTACTCATAGTAATTAATTACCTAAATATAATTATAATCAAAACCTTAGCAATTAAATCATGAAAATGTAGTTTCACAAAATAAAGAATGTAACAATACCCGCCATCTACTTAGCATATGGTGCTGCCACATTGTGACTGGTAGCGACATTAGAATGAAAATTAAGATGTATTCCATCTCTTAATTAGCACGTTACAACATAACTATGAACATGTATAGGTGTCCAAACTGCTACCTTACATATGTTTTATTAATCACAAGTGACCATGACAATATATCGATATAATAACTCCAAGTTCGAGCCTGCATTCATGATCCAAATAAGGCATGTTCATGAGTATACGATTACCTGCGCTGTCTTATACTCGGGATGCATAATTTATAATTCAAACAATCAAACGTATTCGTGTTTACAAACACAACTATTTATCGGCTATCGTGCGCATATAAGACCACAATTATGCATGGCATGCAAGACATGAGTGGCAGAGAATGAACTTATGGGAGAATAAAAGAATATCACGCTTTGATACAGTACATCTCAAATGTATTATTACATTTTTTTCTAGGATTTTACTAGGTGTAACATGGCAAGTATTTATAAGTGTTACACTTTTTCTTATCCTTTTTCGACAATTGTATATATCAGTAATTTAATAATTAGCTACTTTACTATTTATCTGTTGTATAAATGTGTCTGTTATTGTTTAAATAAAGTTTCATTTATTCATTCAGCTTACAAAGAATTGTTTTAATAGATTATCGGTGCGGGCATGAACGGCTTTACGAAATGGATAATTACTGCAGACGGAGCGATATGGCTATAGCAGTTATTCTCATATAATCATATAGAGTATATGTAAGTTAACATGTATGAACGTTGCCTGGTGTAGCGACTAAGATTACAGTCATTCATGTCTACTTACGCTCGCATATCCTGTTTGTGTACGTGTCTTTATTAACCAGTCGATAGGCTTTTTTCTCCCCGCCGTGATCGTGCTGACAACGGCGACATTGTTGGTTCGTGCCACTGCTACAGACTATGTGAAGGCAGTTGGCAATATCCGTGCACGCTACAGACAGAAATGTACAACCATACTGAAGCATACACGCATTTGATGAACACTGTCTCGTACTCAATATAGATCCCCGTAGTAGTAGTATCACTACTACTACTACTACCATCATGTTACTCAGCGATGTTTACCTGTGCAGCGTTGCACCTGCCATTTCTCGCCAAGGATCACACGCAGGCGACAGAGTTGGAAGCTGTTTAGTTTCCAATTCAGTTTGCCGTCAGATGTTCACAGCTCTTCACTATACAATAGAATGGTAGCGACACACGCATACGCCCACAGACACACAAGCACACACGCACACATGCGCACACACGCACACACCCAACCACACACGCATGCACACACACAGACACGCACGCACACACGAAGTGCGTGAACTAATATTGACGCGTACAAACTGCCTATCGGATGCATTGCTAATAGAACGTCAACGTATGTAATAATAATAATAATGCACGTACTATAAATAATGTGTGTACGGTTGCGTGCGCATGTGTGTGCGCGTTAGCGTGCGTGCGTGCGTGTGTTTGTGTGTGAATGCGTGTGTGCGCGCGCACGTTCGTGTGTGCGTGTTTTTGTGTGTGTGTGCGCGCGTGCGCGTTTGTATGCGCGCGTTGTACTTGACTTAATTTAAATGCATAGGCCAAACTGAACCCGCCCTGTGCCCAAATAAACAACCGGATCTGCGATATCTGACGACATCTGCCGTGAATTCGGCTAGTTGGCAAGCTGCCTGACAGCCGGTAGGCAATGGGTTTCGAGAACCTCCTCTTGTCGTCGTGGTGAACAAGCGCCATTGTGTGCTATATTGGCAATGTAATATAGTTTAAAATAAATGTATGTAATTATTTCCAAATAGCCCTGGAATCATGTGGAATGAGCAACCGCTCTGCATACGGGTCATGGTTTATATTCATCATCATGACGTGTTTCCATACTGATGCTTACGTTTATTACAACACGTGTCCCAGAACTCGTCAGGGCAGTTGCAGTATCCAGGCTGTGGAGTGCCGCTGTTGTAGCAGAACCTGTTGCACGCCGCGGTCTGGCTGGACTGACCGGAACAACCAGAGCCGCCGCATAAAGCAGACCTCGAAATCCCTCGAGTCCGACTCCGCGTGCCTGCGCTGCCACACGGATCACTGCAACTGCCCCATGCCGACCAGCCGCCCCACACACAGTGGTGGTGTGACCGTAGGCGTAGTAGACAACGCAACCCTCTTGTTTGACCGACCAGAAGTAGTACTAGCCATAGGCCAAGCAACAACCGACAGATGGACATCGTTCTAGTGCAGCAGTAGCCACATTAAAAGTACCTCGCCATACCTTTGCGACCCGGTCAAAACAGCCACTGAACAATCTCGGTCACAGACCAGATACTCTATTTCGAGTCAGTGTTTTACACGATTCCATTGGCCATGCGTCAGCGCACCAATGAGATTCCGAATGGACTTCGATTGCGCCTTTATTCACTCGCTTGTAATTTACGTTGCCTGAGGGTCGCCCAGTATGCTCAAGTGCCGGCAGATATCACTCGCCAACCAGTTGTATACTCGGGTAACAGTGCTGTTGCCGTAATGCATGTTAATATAAAATAAACGAGTTACGCAGTGTAGCGAGCGTGTGTTGAGTTTAATGTGTGTCCATGCCTAAATTGCTGTATAAACATTTTCGACTTTTGAAATGGCATTGTACACGTTGTATTTAAGGTCAGTTTTAAATGGACATAACTTGTTTTCCATGCAAAATGTTCCTATATTAAAAGTTATGTTCGATATAGCACATGTTGTATTTAACTTATTTTAGATGCATAGGCCTAACTGAATCGAGTAGTTATTCTTGTGAGTAGTTATTCTTGTGTTTAAACCCTGTTTTTTTACACTTACGTTTGTCACAACACGTGTCCCGGAACTCCTCAAGACAGTTGGGCTCGATTGTGGGAACAACCAGTGCAAGAGAGATGTATACTTGAGACTCCCCGACTCCGACTCTGCGTACCCGCGGTGCCACACGGGGGGTTGCAAGGCAGACGTTACGCCAATACTTAAGAAAGGCAGTGTCCACGATGCGTCTAACTACAGGTCTATATCTTTAACATGTGTAGCGTGTAAACTAGTCCAACACATCATCTGCTCACATGTTCGTAAACATATTGATGAATACATTTTAACTCCTTTTTAGAAAACAACATTCATGAGAGTCACAGCTAGTAACAACCCTACAAGATCTACAAAAAATCAGGGTTAGTATGATCCAAGTGGACCTTGCTATCCTCGATTTCTCTAAAGCTATCGACACTGTACCCCACAACAAACTTCTTTGTAAACTCAATCATTATGGCATAAATGGTAACATGTATCGCTAGATAGCTAGTTTTCTTAAACTAGAGAGTTCTTGTAGAAGGGAGTTTTTCTGATTATGTCAATGTCGCGTCAGGCGTGCCTCAGGGTACTGTCTTAGCCCCTCTATTGTTCTTACTGTACATAAATGATCTACCCATGCAAGTGACATCCAATGTTCGCCTGTTTGCAGACGATTGTCTGTTATAGAGACCCGTCCATACACAGGCAGACCAGTTGGCTTTTCAAGCCAACTTAAATGCATTCGAGAAATGGGGAAAAGATTGGGCTATGCACTTTAATGCAACACAGTGCAATGCAATGCGAATCACCATAACTCCAAATTCGTACACCTTAGCCAGATCATATTCACTTGGCAGCCACATATTAAAACGAGTTAACACAGGGAAATATCTTGGGGGTAATGGTCACATACAACCTGTCCTGGTCAACACATATCACCCAGACTTGCAACTAAGCCAAGGCCACTTTATCATATTCTTAAGCAGAAATCTGAAATCTTGTCCTCAGGTGCTAAAAGAAAGAGCTTATGTCACCCTTGTTCGCCCGTTTCTAGAGTACAGCTGCAAGTATGCGACCGACACTTACAAAAAGACGTACACACTCGTGAAAATACAAAGAACAGCCTGCTTTGTTAAAGGCGATTACAATTACCACAGCAGCGTAACAGGGACCGGTTTCATGAAGCGTACTTAAAGTTACGCAGTCACTTAGCGTCACGTGTTTTGCGTAAACTCCTATGTTTACTTATATTAACAAATCGCGTCATTTACTAAGACAATCGTCTTAGCGTTAAGAACGTTCTTAGCCGCTTCATGAAATCGGCCGCTATTATGTTAAATGATTTAGGTTGGACACATCTCGGAGAGAGGAGGAGGAACCTCCGATTATTATTCATGTTTAAAATTGTCCACAATCAAATTGCTATCCCGTCCAAAAACATCTTAGTACCTGCAGACAGACGCACACGCTCAAACCACCATTACAAACATAAATACATAAGAGCCAACACTGAAGAATATAGAAACTAATTTTTCCCGCACTTTAACTGTATGGAATATCATATAAGCTTCATTGGTAAATGCAAAGGACGCCATACAATTTAAAAGAACCACACATTTGATGAATTGTGCACTTTTTTTACAAAAGCATGAGAATTGGCACATATGTAGATTGTGATGGATATGTTCATTTAATGCTAGGTACCCATTGCTATCGACATGGGCCGGTTTCATGAAGCGTACTTAAAATTACGCAATTATTTAGCGTCACGTGTTTGCGTAAACTCCTATGTTCGCTTATATAAAAAAATCATGTCATTTACTAAGACAGTCATCTTAGCGTTAAGAACGTTCTTAGCCGCTTTATGAAACCGGTCCCTGGTACTTAGCCGTCATCTTGATTTTAAAATGGCTGCCACGGGAATCCATTATCCAGATACCTCAGCTTCTAAGCAACATAACACATATTCTTGGTGTCTAAACCAACATTTCCAGGGTTAATGAATCCATTTCTGCCATATGCTATATCCTCAGATGACGGTCATATTGAAATTCAAGATGGCTGACCTGCATATACGTTTTACGACCAAGTGCCTCTTGAGGTTGAGGACTACATATAAGGAATCCATATGTGGTTCATATATTTCAATGTCAAAGAATTCAGTTGTGCCACTTGCATTATTCCCAGATGACGGCCATACTGAAATATAAAATGGTTGAAATGGAAATCATATGTCCGAATATATCAACTTCTACACAACATCTCTTCCACTCATCCAACAAAATCCTCTTGTTTGACCGACCAGAACTAGCATTAGACACAGGCCAAGCAACAATCGACAGATGGACAACGTTTTAGTGCAGCAGTAGCCGCATTAACAGTCTGTACACCGGGTATCTTTTCCCCTGGTGTTTTATATACTGTAAACATATGACAGTCGGTCTGCTGTAATTTAATATAACAGCAATCAAGGGTTTTTTTGGTAAATGACTAGCAACATTAAAGAATTATGATTATTATATATGTACAAAAATTGTCGTACATAACATGTGTGGTCCATCAATCTGTAAACTGGATGTACCTGGCTGTGCACAATATGTTGACTATTGTATATACTATATGTGCACAGTGGCAATCCCTGTGTTCATAAATTTTATTGCCCAATACCAACCTACGCAATAGTTGGTGTAAATTCAGTACAAACAAATCAAGGGCTGCATGAACATATTCATAACACAGACACACCGGGAATAGGGGGGTACCGAGTGGAGTAGTACACGAATAACAGTATCTCGCTATACCTTAATTTTCGACCCGGTCAAAACAATCACTGCACAACTCTAAATTGCACTGGACGCATTGTATCGTTTCCTCGTCACACAACTCTCTACTAAACATAGTTCCATTGTTCATGCATCAGAGCACCAGTGACATTCTATTTGCGGTGATTAGATATCGCAGCCGGCCTTATCCAATCGCTTGTAATGTTGCTGGCTGAAGGTCGGTGTAGGATGTTTAAACCACCTCTTTCAACTGAAGTTCAAAACACTAGAATGTTATCAACGTTGGTTCATGTATTCAATCTTTTCTCATTTAAACCCCTTGTTTGAATCCAAGCCTTACTAAAATAAATTTGGATGGTTAACATGTTAGAATAGATATTGGTGAAACTTCATAACATGTTTGTATTAAAAAAAAACTATCAAGATTATGTGTAAACAATTATTCGTTTTGAACGTCAGACTGGACGTATTAACCTAAGTTTAAAACACTAATCGCCGAGCAGTTATTTATACTCGGGTCACTTTGGTGTGTGTGTGTGTTTGTTTGTGTGTGCGTGCGTGCGTGCGTGCGTGCGTGCGTGCATGCATGCGTGCGTGTGTAGCATTGCGGTCAGTGATCGTCTCCACACCCACAATGTCATTAGACAAATATGAATCGACGTTACACAATTAAAATTAACAATAATAAACGTATGTGGTGAAATTGGAATATACTATGCACGTGTTCTGATATCATGGATATTTATTAATTGCTTTTTAGTAAGAAATATTGACACTTCTTATGTGATAACGTCGTGTACTCCTTTCAAATGACGCGATATTGAAAATCTAGTGCCATACGCGTATTCAAATAATTATTTCACGTAATGAACAATAAATGCGCCTCACAGTTGACACTTTACGACGTTAGCTATCCAAGAGCAGGCTTAATTTAACCATACGATTTAGCGGTGCTTTGACGCCTATGGTATTCGCCTTCCAAGAAACAATCTAATGTCAGTAGTGTGTGCATTTATACGTGAAACACCACAAAGAACTCTTAGTCAGGGAACTTAAGTTAACCTGCGGTAGTTAGTACTGAAAGCAAGGCAATAATGTAGATAGCTATAGGGAACCCACAAAGAATAACACAATACTCGTTTTGGCAGTCTAGGAATTTGTTCAGCCATTGTTATGAGTGATTTAAAAATGTATGCGAGATACTCCACCTGCATAGGATATATTTTAATTAGAGTAATTATGATAATGTTATTTATTCGGTGAAGAAATGTAGGCCTATGTCATAGGGAGCAAATAATATAAGGAACATTTTTCACTCAGACCCCCGTTGCCATGGTAACGAACAAAATCCCTGCTACAGTGAGACAAATTCAGCATCCATTGTGCATTATGTCTTGTCATCATTAAAGCACTTCATGTGTCCCCCACGTGCCCGCTCCCACGACTTCACTCCACGTATCCACCCCAAGCACGTCCGCCCGCACGCACGCACGCACGCACGCACGCACGCACACAGACAGTGAGTGTGTGTGTGTGTGTGTGTGTGTGTGTGTGTGTGTGTGTGTGTGTGTGTGTGTGTGTGTGTGTGTGTGTGTGTGTGTGTGTGTGTGTGTGTGTGTGTGTGTGTCTGTCTGTGTGTAAGTGTAAGTGTGTAGTCCCTGCGCGTCTGGTACCAATCCATGCATGACTGCCATTGGCGTGAAACACTCGACGTAATTCTAATTATGATTAGAGCAAAACACAAGTCATACTAAATACTAACTATCGCTGAGCCTTTACGATTCGTGCACAATGATGTCAATCAGTCACAATCATGCCTACGTCGGAAATCTGTAAATAATAAATTACTTCAGTCGTATTCCTTACACATTATTCTTGGGGATTTTTTGTCGTTGAGTGGATCCGCTACTTTGCACCGCCACGATAAAGAAGGCATTGGGGCAGCGTTTACTATTGTATGTATTGGTCTTTTTAACTGGCATAGCATGCTTTGTCCTAGAGAAGCCAACTTGGTGTATCTATAGGCGACACGTATATGTACAGATCTGAACTATCTGATGTATCATTAATCATTATAACAGTACTAACAACAGACCCGTAGCCAGCTTTTCACAACGGGGGGTTCACATTTTCCCAATACAGACTCCAGGGGGCGCAACACGCGTGTGTGGGGTTATAATGTTCACAATGCAGTTCACCCCCATAATGCAGCGGCCTGAGGGTCGAGTTTGTAGCTGAAAGGACGATACAATGGGGTGTGAGGTTCGTGGACCGTGTGGTTTCATCTTATATTCAAACACCACATTAGCATCACCAGCAGGCCATTCGCGAAGCTGTTTCGGGGGGTAAGGGAGTGGGATTCATGTATGTGGTCTGTGGAAAGTTGTCCCATTTTGTTGCTGATTAAGCATAATTTATACCCAATTATATTCATAAAAGCCAACAGGCAATGATATTATATTATTAACACAACTGAATTATTTACTACAATACGTGCAGTTTTTAATACATGTATATATATATATATGTATATTACACACATACACACACACACACACACACACACACACACACACACACACACACACACACACACACACACACACACACACACACACACACACAGGATTTCGGCAACCACAAATAAGGCCACACAATTCACGGTTTCTCACCAGAACGCGCATTTTAAAATAGGTGCCGTTAAATTTTATTTGTTATTGATCATATAAAATTGATTTGTGTCAAGCAATATGAATTTCTCTACACGTTTGTCGGCTGTACGAAATACACTCGTTACACATCTTAATTTATTGATTGCTGAGACTAGCCCTTTGATATTTGATATTTAGCTCAATCAGCATACTAAAAACAGCACCCATCATTTACATTTTAACAGAGTTCTGTCGATAAGCCAAGAATTATTTTCATATGGCCCAATGCACTGCTCGAATTTGTTCTTTAATCAGTTTTAAATCATTGTCACCCCTTTCACCAACTAGCATTAAATATGATATTTATGAGAACCATTGTCATTATGCAGTGAAATGTCGATATCAAATTGAATCATTCACATAATTCCTGTAGAGTAAAATTGGCTTCTTGTGTATTTGTTGTCCCTTTTACATATGTATCAATCAGGCTGCCCTCGCATTTTGGGTAATGTCTGAAGAAGATTCAGCAGGTTTAGGGGGGTTCACGCTTTTGAGAAACAGGGAATAATCTTAACATAAATATTTAGTGGTTCACATCTTAAAGTTTAAATTTGAGGGGGGCTTTCACTTTTTAAAGAAAGGGGGTTCACAAAAACAAAAACGTGAACCCCCCCTGGCTACGGGTCTGAACAGTACGTTTTGTCATTTACTGTCATCGTGTCACTGGTCGAGTTAACCTACATCCAAATTGCCGTCAAACATTGTTTAAATCGAATTATCGAAATCAACAACTGTAGCTACGTTTAATTTATATATTTTTTATTTTAGATGCAATTTAATTTTATTAATACTATATGTCTATATATTAAGACAGATTTTCGCCAAAATGCACAAAATGAACACTGTTTTTTTTAAATAAAACTTCTTAGGTGTCGGAATGTGGTAAATATTGGTGGCAGATGCTCACCAGAACCATTCATCTTCACACCCCAGAGGCTCACCAAAAACTCAAACTGCACCCTCCTTGCCAAAATATTGATGAACGAAACCTATCTCCAGCCCCCACCACGCCGAGTCCGATGCCCATGTACTTATAAGTGGTGGGGTACGCTTCATTTATGTCATATAACTTAAATACATTTGAACACTTCATAATATTGATGTAATGACTTATAAGATGTTTGATTTGTCCATTCAATGTAACTGCAGCACACAGTGTGGCCAGGCTAATCTTCTAAATATATTTGCATATAATCATCGTCGCTCGCCAGAGCCAGATTTGTTTTCGAAGGGCTCATAAAAATGTATTTTATCAAGCTCAAACACATTGTATAACATATTATGTCTTTCATAATTTATACTATATATCTCCATAACCATGATAAAAGGCGGCCCAAATCCACGAGATGAACATTGGTATTCTCCCGTAGATGAGGTTATTGATTAGGCCGAAGTTGTGGGTGCTAACGTACCCAACTATATTTATATACATATAATATATATATATACATATATACATATTAATACGACCACCCAGCGACACTGACTATCCGGCGACAATTTTAAATTACGTTTATATATATTATATATACTATATATATATATATATGTATGTACGTATGTACGCACGTACGTACGTATGTATGTATGTATGTATGTATGTATGAATGTATGTTTGCATGCATGTGTGTGGGGGTGAGCGTGCGTGCTTGTGTGTGCGTGTGTGCATAATAATGTACATATGAATATAATTATGCCCACTGCCTTCTTTATCGCAGGTGACGGTTGAAGGCAGCGCCTGCACGGACCCACACAGCGTCTTGAATTGGTTCAAAACGCAAGTCTAAATCGCGAACATAGTGCAGCTGTTAAAGATGTCAGATTTCGGTTATGTATAATTACATACATTCAACTGATTTCATTGTGCACGAATCATACAAAAGCTCAACCATATTTGAAGACCACACCACACAAAGTATGATTTGCGTGACGCTGTAATCATAATTAGAATCACGTAGTGTTTCACGCTAATGGCCTCATCCATGGGTTGGCATATGTGGCGCCGATATTACGCTGGCTTCATCATACACAAAAGCAGTGGGTAAAATTACCACTAAGCTAAGGAGCACTTACATAAAAACGTTACAGATAACGTAAACTTGCGGAGGCGTGCGCTAACAGGCACGGACTATTGAGCGCACGCACGCACGCACGCACGCACGCACGCACGCACGCACGCACGCACGCACGCACGCACGCACGCACGCACGCACGCACGCACGCACGCACGCACGCACGCACATTTGCAAATTAAGTATGCTGATCCATGACTTGGACACATAATAAACATACAAATTATTTAGACACGTTTGTAATGCTTTTAGTTGTGCTAAGAGTGGTTTTGGGAGGTTACTGTTATTGTGCTACGCGCTGTAGGCTACTTGTACGCGGAAGCGTAGTGTTTAGAACATCCGGTTCTCAATCAAGAAATTCCGGGTTGGAATCGTCAAGCTGCTGTTTCGAACCTACATAAAAACACCTTTTAACTGGAATAGCAAAACATGCTAACCTAAAAAAAAGCAACGTAGTGGCCCAGACTACTCACACACGGACAACACCGTCTTGAGATTAAAGTAAGTATTTGTCTTTAAAGTGACTTACGTTGTAATTATGTCTTGCTAAATATTATTGAGTACATCTTAGACTCTGATATCATAACATTTAGTTCTTTGAAGAGGTATTCAAAACGTCTGCCAAATAAATTGCGTTTATTATTAATCCTTTTGAAAAAGTAGGGATCGGCGGTAGCCACATATTCTATTGCCTGTATATAATGACATAACTGTAGTTAATATCAGATAATTTAGCTAAAGGATGACGGATGTCTTTAATTATTGCCCGCTATTCATATATGTACCAGTAAATGAGAACTGTCCCTAGTGACTTGTAGATTACTCAACAACGCATATAATCAGCACCAATCCTTGTTTGGCTGCTACTTAAATTATGATTGCTAGACTTGATGGCGCCCCATGTCTACATTTGCTATAATTAATAAAATAAATATGCATAACATAAATGAGAACATTATTATTTATGAAACGTGCTGGCTTAACACGAGGAATCACCAAGTCAGTGCATTGCATTGGTTCATCCATGTAGAAAGAGGACATCCCTGGCAAACTAAAAAACAAAGATGGTGGACGGGATCGAGAAAGACTATCACAGAAAGGATATCACACTAATTAACTTCATATTGATGATATTTAACAAGATTTAACAAGATTGCCACCCAGAGAATTAACTCTAGGTAGCAGGTGGACAAGGAAGCCCTTGGCTTTTCGAGAGTCCGACCTTTTTATCTATGTGTATCCCGCCCGTCTGAGGTATGTGTCGATTTTATTTTTAAACATATTCACGCTACTAGCACCCACACAATCAGCAGGTAATCTGTTCCATTCATTTACAGTCCTTTGTGAAAATGAAAACTTTCTTATATCCAATCTACTCTGCTCCTTTGCTAATGCAAGATCATGTCCTCTAGTCCTTCTATCTTTCTTAACTGAGAAAAACATATTTCTATCAATATTTTCATAACCCTTCAAAATTTTAAACACTTCTATCTGATCTCCTCTCAATCTCCTGGTCTCTAGTGTTGTTAAACCGCATTTTTTTAGGCGTATTTCATAACTAAGATCCCTCAGATTTGGTATCATTTTAGTTGCTCTCCTCTGCACTCTTTCTAGCATATCTATGTCCTTCCTGCGATATGGCCTCCACGCTTGAATACAATATTCTAAATGAGGCCTAACTATTGTTTTGTACAGCGGTATTATTAGCTCTTTTTCCTTATATGTTATGTTTCGCCTAATTAATCCAAGGATTTGATTTCCCTTTGAAGCTGCAATTCCGCACTGCTCTGAAATCTTCATATCAGCACTAACGGTTAACCCTAAGTCCTTTTCTTTTACAGTAGTACTTAGTACAGTACCCCCCATTGTATATTCTACCTCTTCGTTCCCATGTCCTATGTGGAGGCATTTACATTTCCCAAAATTGAACATCATTTGCCATTTTTCAGACCATTTCATCAACCTGTCAAGATCATCTTGTAAATGCTGTCTATCTCCATCACTTTTAATCCTTCTAAACACTTTTGTATCATCCGCAAATTTCAACACCTTGCTTGTTATTTCATCATCCAAATCGTTGATGTATATTAAGAATAATATAGGACCTAATACTGATCCCTGTGGTACCCCACTCAATACCGATTTCCAGTTTGAAGCCTCCCCATCAACTACTACACGTTGTCTTCTGTCAATCAGCCATTGTTCTATCCAGTTTATTATACCATTTCCTATGCCATGGGCCTTTAGTTTAAGCAGTAATCTTTGATGTGGTACTTTGTCAAAAGCTTTTTGAAAATCTAAGTAGACGATATCTACTGGTGTTCCCTCATCTACCCACTTAGTGATGTCTTCCAAAAAACATAACATATTTGTTAAGCATGACCTCGCTTTAAAAAAACCATGTTGAGATGGGTTTATCAAGTTTTGTTTAACAAGAAAATCCACCATGTGATCTTTAATTAGTCTTTCTAATAATTTACAAATCACTGATGTTAAACTCACTGGTCTATAGTTCTCTGACTTGTTTCTCGAACCTTTTTTGAATAACGGTATAATGTTTGCTTCTTTCCATTCTAAAGGAACCACTCCCTCTTCTAATGACAAGTTGAAAACTGTTGCAAGTGGTATGCTAATTTGTTCTACAATTTCCAATAGTAGTTTGGGTGGAATACCATCCACTCCAGGTGATTTATTTTCCTTCATAGCCCTTATTTTCTTAGCTACCATTTCCGGGGTTACAATTAATTGTCCTAAATAGTCTGAATCTGCCCCCTTGAACTTAGCCTCTGGTATTGGCAGTGAACTAATATCTTCCCTGGTAAACACTGAACTAAAGTACTCATTCAGGTCTTCTGCCATTATGAATCCCTCTGATATCATATTTCCAGCACTATCTTCTAGAGGACCGACCTTATCTTGAACTTTCTGTTTGCTTCGAACATACGCATAAAAACTCTTGCTGTCATGTTTTATATTACTAGCAAATTGTTGTTCATAGCTTCTCTTTGAATTTCTAATTTCAGCAGTAGCTTGGTTAAGTGCTTCTTTATAATTGTTGTAGTCTTCATCATTTCCAGTACATCTATATGACTTCCACATCATTTGTTTATACTTAATTTTTCTAATGGCTTCTTTCGATAAGTGTTTCTTTTTGGACCGTTTTCCTTGGTTTTTGAAGGGTACAAATTTATCGATTATGCACTTAATTTCACTCTTTAATATATTCCAGCATTCTGTTGCCGTCTTATTTTTCAGTGTCTTATTCCAGTCTATCTTTGCTAAATATTTCCTCATGTCCTTATACCTTCCTTTGTGGAAATTTCTCCTATACTGCTTTTTGCTATTCCTTTCTGATTTTACTTTGATGGTAAAATGTATCTGGTTGTGATCGCTACTCCCCAGTGGGTCACATATCTTGACATTGTCAACTAATTCATTCTGTGAGGACAAAACTATGTCTAACACATTCTCACCCCTGGTTGGTTCTAGCACATGTTGAGAAAGGAATGTATCTTGAACTAAAACTAAAAACTTGTGGTCCTCTCTCCCCATACTCTGTAGAGATTTCCATTGTATATGCCCATGGTTAAAATCCCCCATAATAATACAGTCCCGTTTGCTTACTTCCCTTATAGCGTTTTGTATTTTTTCATTCTCTTCTATGCTTATGTTTGGACTTCGATAAACCAACCCAACCGTCAACGTTGAGTTTCCTGTAACTATGTTACACCAAACAGCTTCTTCGCAATCTGCTTCTCTTTCTAATTTTATTTCATAAGCCTGAATAGATTCTTTAATATATAAAATAACTCCACCTCCCTTTCTTCCTATTCTATCTTTTCTAAACATTACATATCCTGTCAGTCCCAATTCAGCATCTGATATATCGGTGGTGGTCCAGGATTCTGTTATACCTATTATATGAGGGTCAATATCCTCTACCATAATGTTTAGTTCATTTCTTTTGTTTACTATACTCCTTGCATTTAAACAAACACATTTATATCCAGCTTCAGAAGAGTTTTCCAGACTGTTATTTGTTGATTTATTTGTGCTGTCTTTATCTTTGCCTCCATTTTCAGGCTTTTCTGTGAGTCCCCCCTGCGAATCTAGTTTAAATAGATGCAACCTGTCCCACTGTCAACAGTTTGCAGCAGATTCTCTGAAAAAACTGCTGCCCCCTTTCCACTAAGATGGAGGCCATCTCTCATGTACATATCTTCCCTCCCAACAAAGTATCCCCATAAATCTGTGAATCCCACCCCCTCTTCTTCACACATCTGCTCAGCTAGTGCATTGATTGCCATCCTCTTGCAGTTTCTATACGTTGCCCCCCTTCCTCCCATTACTGGCAAAATTCCTGACAAAATAACCTGTTCGACTCTCGTCTTCTTTAGCTTCCTCACTAACTGTCTATACTTCTGTACTATCGCAGTTGTTCCCTCCCTGTCTGCATTATTTGTTCCTACATGTACCAGTATAGACCCCCCCTTGCCATGTCCCAATACCTTCTCTACCCTGTCAGTTACATGTTCAATCCTAGCCCCCGGTAAACAAACAACGATGTCCTCCCCCTCGCTCAGTGTCTTGTCCGTCTTTCTCATAATGGAGTCACCCATAAACACCCTCTCTTTCCTCATTGCCCCCTCAATCACTGCCTTAGAATAGCTCCTTCTTCGGTTTGCATCTGTCTGTTTGTTGTCTTTCCCCCCTGCCGTCTTCTCTCCTGTCACATTCTCTTCCGATCCATTCTTTCCTGTCGCTTTTTCTCTTGTCACCTTAAGGAGGCAGGCATTATATTATGCATGGGCATGCTAATTAAAGATATATTTGTCTGTGACAGCTTATTTTGAAGGCTTTTATATGGAATAAATCATTAAACGGCACCACAATTTGACATGCCAATGCACATTATGCATGAGAGAAGAACATTTAACGCAGAATGTCCTGTCAGTTTAAAGTGTCAATTGATATTCAAATTCATGCAACATTTGGCATACATTGTTTGTCTTGCATGCACATGCAAGCGGCGGAAAAAGCAAAGTTCAGAGAATCATAGGAGGCTATTGACGAGAGAAAGCAATGGTGATCTCCAGAATCATACCCAATAATTTTGATTGTGGGAAATAATTTGGATTGTTAAATGTGGGCCACATTTTTTAAAGATTTCTCTCTGGGTGCCAACACTATTCATTATGTAAGACAAAAAATACATCTTCGTCGGTGCTCGTAAAAAATGTTTATTGCTACCCTGAAACACATACACTGTGTAAGCAACAAATAAATGACACTATATAAACGCCATGTACAAATAACGTCTAACATTGGTGACGCTGTTTATTCTTCTACAAACTAGGCCTAATACTGCTTGAAGAGAAACGAGAGATCGCAAGTCGTAAAACAACCTTCAAACGATATCGAAGGTGTTCTTGATGTGACTCGTCATTTGGAATTCCAATAACGTTCAAACCATTGTCGCCGAAAAGTAGGGGAACGGGGTGCAAAACGGGCACCAGTCGTTTGGCGTTATTGTACTATATACAGCTAAATGTATGGTGGCAATGCTATGTAACTCATAAGTGGGCCCTAGTGAACATTGGTTGGAATTGCGAAACGCACATTCAAAGAGGTGAGCTCCAAAAATTGTTTTTCACACTTTTCTTCAAATGTTAGCACTATTTTCAAAATATCATATTTCCGTTTTGTGCGCGTTAAAACAACTGAAATTGTAGAATTCATAAGCCAAACGTATATGCTATGATATATATGTATTAGATTTTAAAAACATTGAGAGCTTGTATTCAAATTGATAACCGACCCGAGGCCGTGACCTGCGCCCAAACGGGCCCCTATGTGGTCCGCTATGCTAACAGGGGTTCGCTATCGTCGAAATGCTGTTGGTACAATACACACACTTGCATTTGTACGATTTTATGGTATTAAATTATTTTACATAGGGTATTACATATTATCCAGTTATACAATAATCACAATACTAATAATAATAACAGTAGTAATAATAATGAAATTATTCAGCAAAACAATAATATTACTAATATATTTTATATATAACGTCAATATGAGCTGTATGGATACATATTATATTATCAAGTAGTGTAATATATCAGTTTTATTGTCTATGGTGGAATTTTCATAACTATGCTATTAGGAAATTGTATGTGTCTTACAACAATACATTCCGAATGGTGTTAGGTTATGACAGATACTGTAGTGCTAATGAAATGTTTGTTTGCAATAATTTACTTAACTGTGCTGCTGTTATTATAAATTTGACATATAGATTTATATGTCGACTGCAGTTCTCAATGAATGTCTTGATCTGTAGCATTATTAACAGTGACGTGAAATACATGTCTAGAATGTGGAAGCACTGGTTCAATTCCCTGTATGTACATTTTGTTGACGGGTTCTGTATTGTACATTCTGTACATTGTAACTATTGTTTATAACACAACTATAGAACCATAATAATGGGAGGGGTAGTGTTTACAACATCCGGTTTTCAATCAAGAAATTCGGGGTTGGAATCGTCAAGCTGCCGTTTCGAGTCTACATGAAAAGCACCTTTTTAACTGGAATAGCAAAACATGCTAACCTCAAAAAAGCAACGTAATGGCCAAGACACGGACGCACGTTTAGTGGCTAAATGATCCTTTTGACATATTGCCAAAAACACAGGCAACACCGTCTTGAGATTAAAGTAATTATTTGTCTTTGAAATGACTTACGTTGTAATTGTGTCTTGCTAAATATTCTTGAATACATATTTCACTCTGATATCATAAAATGGAGTTCTTTGAAGAGGTATCCAAAACGTATGTAAAAAAATTGCTATTATTATTAGTCCTTTTCACACAAAAATAGGGATCGGCGAAAGCCACATATTCTATTGCCTGTATATAATGACATAGCTGTAGTTAATATCAGATAATTGAGCTAAAGGATGACGGATGTCTTTAATTATTGCCCGCTATTCATATATGTACCAGTAAATGAGAACTGTCCCTAGTGACTTGTAGATTAATCAACAACGCTTGTAATCAACACCGGTTCGTCGCTATCGTCGATATGCTGTTGGTACAATACACCCACCTGCATTTGTACGGTTTTATGGTATTACATGATTTTACATAGGGTATTTCACATTACCCAGTTATACAATAACCATAATACTAATAATAACAATAGTAATAATAATGAAATCATTCAGCAAAACAATAATATTACTAATACATTTTATATCTAACGTCAATATGAGCTGTATGGATACATATAATATATTAGCAAGTAGTTTAATATGTAAGTATTATTGTCTATGGTGGAATTTTCATAACTATGCTACTTGGAAATTATAAATCTCTTACAAGCATATATTCCGAATGGTGTTAGGTTATGACAGATACTGTAGTGCTAATGAAATGTTTGTTTGCAATAATTTACCTAACTGTGCTGCTGTTATTATAAATTTGACTTACAGATTTATATGTCGACTGCAGTTCTAAATGAATATCTTGATCTGTAACATTATTAACAGTGACGTGAAATGTATGTCTAGAACGTGGAAGCACTGGTTCAATTCCCTGTATATACATTTTGTTGACGGGTGATATGTAATTCTGTACATTGTAACTATTGTCTATACACAACTATAGAACCATGATAATGTACTTGTATGTTGCATGGAGTTTGCGAATAAACCAATTATTATTATTGTCAAGTTGCACGTATCACCAAACAATGATAATAAACCCCGTAACTGAGAAAATACATGCATCAACACGCACAGTCCATACAAACGTCAACTTCGCTTGAGAACAAAATCTGGCAAAAATCCTACAACGCGGAAGGAGCCTCAAACCAGCACGAGTGTATTCTACACGGGGAAGGAAGAGGTCCATGCGACTCCGATGAATCGACGCTTCGAAAACAAGCGAGACAACTTGGTGCAGAAACAATGATTCACCAACTGTTTTCGGATAATAAGGACGGGAAAGGTTAAAATGTGATTAATGTGTGCACTGCGCACACCACGCATGACTGGCCAGGGTCCGAATATGCACAATGTGTTTGCGAAATGTGCGACGATAGCTAAATAATACAAGTGGATGTGCAAGGGGCCCGTTTTGGGGGCACCTTTTTAGCGAGTCAAAAATCGGGTGGTGTTCTGAACCCCCCCCCCCCCCCCTCCCCGTACATGTCGGCGTGCAGACGTGCGTCGTATTCGCGTTCGTGTATCTGCGCCGTTTTGTGTGTGTATTCGCGTGCGTGCAAGTGCATGAGTGTGCGCGGTGTATTTTAGTAATTACGTGTGTATGTATGTATGTGTGTGTGTGTGTGTGTGTGTGTGTGTGTGTGTGTGTGTGTGTGTGTGTGTGTGTGTGTGTGTGTGTGTGTGTGTGTGTGTGTGTGTGTGTGTGTGTGTGTGTGTGTGTGTGTGTGTGTGTGTGTGTGTGTGTGTATGTGTGTATGTATGTATGTGTGTATGTGTGTATATGTGTATGTATGTATATATGCATGCATGCATATGTGTGAGGGGTGAGCGTGCGTGCTTGTGTGTGCTTGCGCGTGTGCATGTGCATAATAATGTACATATGAATATAATTATACCCACTGCCTTCTTTATCGCAGGTGACGGTTGAAGGCAGCGCCTGCACGGACCCACACGGCGTCTTGAATTGGTTCAAAAACGCAAGTCTAAATCGCGAACTTAGTGCAGCTGTTAAAGATGTCAGATTTCGGTTATGTATAATTACATACATACAACTGATTTCATTGTGCACGAATCGAAAAAAAAGCTCAGCGATATGTGAAGACCACACCACACAAAGTATGGTTTGCGTGACGCTGTAATCATAATTAGAATTACGTAGTGTTTCACGCTAATGGCCTCATGCATGGATTGGCATACATGTATGTGGCGCCGAGATTACGCTGGCTTCATCCTGACCACACACGCAACAGCAGTGAATAGAATTATCACTAAGCTAAGGAGCACTTACATAAAAACGTTACAGATAACGTAAACTTGCGGAGGCGTACGCTAACAGGCACGAACTATTGAGAGCACGCACGCACGCACGCACGCACGCACGCACGCACGCACGCACGCACGCACGCACGCACGCACGCACGCACGCACGCACGCACGGACGCACGCACGCACGCACAATTGCAAATTAAGTATGCTGATCCATGACTTGGACACATAATACACATAAAAATTATTATAGACACATTTGTAATACTTTGGTTGTGCTAAGAGTGGTTTTTGGAGGGAACTGTTATTGTTCTATGCGCTATAGGCTACAAGTGCGCGCGGGAGAGGTAGTGTTTACAACATCCGGCTTTCAATTAAGAAATTCGGGGTTGGAATCGTCAAGCTGCTGTTTCGAATCTACATGAAAAGCATCTTTTTAACTGGAATAGCAAAACGTGCTAACCTCAAAAAAGCAACGCAGTGGCTAAGACTACTGACACACGGACGCAAACGTTTAGTGGCTAAATGATCCCTTTGACATATTGCCAAAACACAGACAACACCGTCTTGAGATTAAAGTAATTATTTATCTTTGAAGTGACTTACGTTGTAATTATGTCTTGCTAAATATTCTTGAGTACATCTTTCACTCTGGTATCATAAAATGGGGTTCTTTGAAGAATTATCCAAAACGTATGTCCAAAAAAAGCTATTATTATTAATCCTTTTGAAAAAATAGGGATCGGCGGTAGCCACATATTCTATTGCCTGTATATAATGACATAACTGTAGTTAATATCAGATAATTTAGCTAAAGGATGACGGATGTCTTTAATTATTGCCTGCTATTCATATATGTACCAGTAAATGAGAACTGTCCCTAGTGACTTATAGATTAATCAACAACGCTTGTAATCAGCACCGGTTCGTCGCTATCGTCGAAATGCTGTTGGTACAATACACCCACCTGCATTTGTACGGTTTTATGGTATTACATTATTTTACATAGGTTATTACATATTACCCAGTTATACAATGATCATAATACTAATAATAATAACAATAGTAATAATAATGAAATTATTCAGCAAAACAATAATATTACTAATATATTTTATATATAACGTCAATATGAGCTGTATGGATACATATAATATATTAGCACGTATTTTAATATATAAGTATTATTGTCTATGGTGGAATTTTCATAACTATGCTATTGGGAAATTTTAAGTCTCTTACAACAATATATTCCGAATGGTGTTAGGTTATGACAGATACTGTAGTGCTAGTGAAATGTTTGTTTGCAATAATTTACTTAACTGTGCTGCTGTTATTATAAATTTGACATATAGATTTATATGTCGACTGCAGTTCTCAAAGAATATCTTGATATGTAGCGTTATTAACAGTGACGTGAAATACATGTCTAGAATATAGAACTACCGGTACGATTCCCTGTATATACATTTTGTTGACGGGTGATATTTCATTGGTGCATTGTAACTATTGTCTATAACACAACTATAGAACCATGATAATGTACTTGTATGTTGCATGGAGTTTGCGAATAAACCAATTATTATTATTGTCAAGTTGCACGTATCACCAAACAATGATAATAAACCCCGTAACTGAGAAAATACATGCATCAACACGCACAGTCCATACAAACGTCAACTTCGCTTGAGAACAAAATCTGACAAAAATCCTACAACGCGGAAGGAGCCTCAAACCAGCACGAGTGTATTCTACACGGGGAAGGAAGAGGTCGTTCGCCATGCCACTCCGATGAATCGACGCTTCGAAAACAAGCGAGAAAACTAGGTGCAGAAACAATGATGCACCAACTGTTTTCGGATAGTAAGGACGGGAAAGGTTAAAATGTGATTAAAGTGTGCACACACGCATGACTGGCCAGGGTCCGAATATGCACAATGTGTTTGCGAAATGTGCGACGATGGCTAAATAATACAAGTGGATGTGCAGGGGGCCCGTTTTGGGGGCACCTTTTTAGCGAGTCAACAATCGGGTGGTGTTCTGAAACATCCCGTAGACACAGTTATTTTAATAGAAATACGCTAAATTTTAGCGCAGTCGCAGTCAGATAAGTGGAGAAGATGATCCCGTAGAGTACAATTTATTAGAATGAAAAATGTCAACTTGATAACAAATCTCGCTGAAGGGGCCCGTTTTGCACACCGTTCCCTTACCAGCCGTTCCTACGCTGCCTCATGCAATGTATCGGCACTGTTCGCGATGGGCAAAATCTGTAGAGGAATCAATTTTAGTATTATTTTATAGGGTCTAATCTCCGTTATTTCATCGTGTTACATGTCCTTGGACACGAAGCTGATTTTCCTATAGTAAGTAACAGTAATTATAATACTTAATAATTAATGTCTATAAAACACATATTTTCCACTACGATATAACCAAATTAAGCATTTTGTATGCACCTGTGTTTGACAGAAAGCTTGTCAATCAATTGCCTATAAGACTGGCGTCTTTTATACATATGTTTTGTGATTACTTAATGGATAGGTACAACGCGGCAGCCGTGGAAATCACTGGAGCGACGCACTCTTCGCTGAGACGTGGCCCCAACAAGACACACTGGTATCTTTGGTAAGCTGATAATCTAAGTTGGTTATGCTGCATGTGGCCAGCAGTGTATAACAACCGTGGAAATGCAAGGCGAGGCAATGCGGAGGTTCTACTTCTGCATAACCGTCCTGTTTTCGCTGAATGTTGTCTTCAGTAAGAGCTCGCAGGACACGGTCAGGTTCCAGCTCAATGCCCAGTACGTCTACAAGTACGATGGCTTTACTTACCTCAGAGACGCCGCTCACGTCAGAGTAGCGGCAGAGGTGAGTGGAATTGTATGTCTTCTCTTAACCGATGTTCTTGTGAAGTGGGAACTATACCGTATGGGTTCAATTGGTTGATCGTGTAAGTTCGGGTACTAAATACGTATTTTTGTGACAAAACACTTAAAACAATGTAAAGACAATGCAGACATAACTTACATAATTCCTTTCAAGTTATATTACAGGAGAACATTTCTACACCTTGCGTATAATTATAATAATTGTGTACGTCTGTCCAAACACGCACCCACATATTCTATTCAACTATAGTATTGATAGGGCCTATTGTTTTTCACTTTTTGCCCATCTCATTTTAGAATCGGTGAAAAATCAAACCCATTTAGTATCCACTAATACATCCCAAATCGTTTATGTAAATGTGTTATTTAGCTTAAATGAAATAATCGGGCAAAATATAATTTTTTTTTATATTTTCGTCTGGGCCAATTGCCAAGATCAACAGAAAGTATCTTTACGCAATGCAACAAGACAACACCAGATATGGAAGAAATGTGGCCAGAATAACCTTCTGACATTTATTTAATATTCACCCGATAATTGGATGAGTTGTTAGCTAAAACACAATACAATCAAATGTGGGCCATTTGAGGTCTTAAACATTGCCCCATTTATTTTATCTATACATTCTAAAAACAAGGCCCACATTATAGAATACCATACTTAAATTATGGTAATACACCAGAACTATTAAAAAGACGCCTCCCAGACATTTAGACGATTAAAACTACTAACTATTACCACATCCTAGAGAGAGGTGGGGCCATTCCGCCTTCCGCCACACCGTTTATTAATCCTATTTTAATTACCGCCCTAAAAACCCTGCGTACACTTGAAGGAGGAAAAAGCTTTAAGGCAAAACCTCGTGTACCATTTAGAAACAGGGAAAAGCGTCAGCAAAGCTAAAATTAACACATGTGCGTGTTGTGAAAATCCCATACATACTTATAACTAGTCTTATGGCAGGAGGGGAGGGAGGTGGAGTCAAAACTGATACGATATTCGATAAACAACTGAACACGAGGAATTTCAAATGTGGCCGCTGCTGGAGGTGCAGTGGCCTTTTATGTCCTGAATGGTCGGACTAGGTTTTACTGTATCACTACGCTAAAGCGCGGGAAGGCCGGCACGCCTTCAGGCTATTGGACTCTGACCTGGTCAAGGTACAGTGTCAGCTTGTTTACCTAGCCTGCAGGCTGGCTCTAGGACTTTAGTGTTGCCTTGGTTGCCTCGCGTAAAACTTGTTATGCAATGTAATCGCATAAATCCCTTTACGCAATGCAACAAGACAACACCAGATATGGAAGAAATGTGGCCAGAATAACCTTCTGACATTTATTTAATATTCACCCGATAATTGGATGAGTTGTTAGCTAAAACACAATACAATCAAATGTGGGCCATTTGAGGTCTTAAACATTGCCCCATTTATTTTATCTATACATTCTAAAAACAAGGCCCACATTATAGAATACCATACTTAAATTATGGTAATACACCAGAACTATTAAAAAGACGCCTCCCAGACATTTAGACGATTAAAACTACTAACTATTACCACAACAGAAAGTATCTGTTCTATCATACCACAGTAATCATGGGCTGTACTGTCGAGCAGTTCTGGCGAGATACATGGTACGTTTGTGCATTTTTTCTCAATGGAATTGGCAGTCCGGTTGCTCAGCTGGAAGATATACTGAATTTCGAGACCATCGTTGTGTTGTGACACTCATTTTTGAAGTTTTAATTGACTAAATATACTGCTTCATGGAAGACCAACGCCGATTGGCAACGCGTACGAATCAATTGACATTTCGACATAAAACTGTCGCACTTCAAAAGTCTTGCAGAGAACGACCATTTCCTACATGTCAAGTTCCCCAGATAATTTTCGGCGAAGAGGATACATGTGTCCGATATGCCAACCCTTCAATGAGAACTAGAAAACAACAACTAGAAAACAAAACAACTAGAAACTAGAGTTGTCGATTTCGCTGCTTCTTTGTCAGTTCGCTTACCGCTCCGCCTGCATGACATTGTCGAAGTTGTCGCAATCATTTGGAGATCTTCATTCCCTGTCGTCATAGGTGAGGCTGGCCTCCATCCCGTTTCTCAAATTCAGTTATTGTTCCTTCTTCTTCTTTTCCCTCACTGATATTGCACTGCGCGCTCTCTGCCAACTGTCTCCATTCCCCTCTATCTTTCGCTCTCGTTCTCCACTCCTCTTTGCACAGTCTCTTTAAGACTGCAAAATTATAAGGGTTTGAAAGAAGAATGTTTCAATATGAAAGACAATCTCATGCTTTTATGACCGATAAAAGTGCCGATTTTCTGCATTGGTTGAGACAGCGCAGAAATGGTTAATACTTTTCGGCAGCATTTGATTGAGCGATATTTGAATTCCCAACGATAAAACACACCCTGAAATCAGTCGATATCGTTTGAAGGTTGTTTTGCGATTTTCCATCTCTTTGACCCCTCCAGGAAGCATACGCATAGTTTGTAGAAATATACGCAGGTCACCATTTTGCTTAGATGTTATTTTACATTTAAATAGTGCGTTTAAATAGCGTAATTTATTTGTTTAGATGTGGTTCAGGTTGGCACAAAACACATTGTTTAAGAGCACCTACGAAAAGGTATTTGATGTCTTACCTAATTATGTGCTTAGGTCCGTACATAAAGAACTGGAAAACATTGGCCCACACCTTAAAGTATTTGCGGAACCCTATGATATATTGTTATTATATTGACACAATTAAATTCTTTTGAACATTTTAGCAACGGTACGCACTCGTTTTATTAAGTAGACTGCGCATACTACTTGAACTTTTCACGTACAATGTGAACATCACCAACTAGGCTAAATTAATTTCGGAGGCAATTGTAATACCCATGCGTTGCCATGATCCACCCGAAGAAACATTCATTTGAAAACATTGAATATAAATTATAATTATAGTCCGAGTATCCATCAAGGACAATGTATAGAGTAACAGCTTGCCATGACCATGTCACCACCTAGACTAGTAAAAACTGTTTTCCTCTACGACTTGAACCCGTTATACCACACAGATTACAATTACACCATTGCTGACTGGCACTGGCAACTCGTCTCAGCTTCAACGATGCCGACTGACAGTGAACTCGTACAGTTCCTACGTCTTACAACAAGACATGGGTATGTAGGACTATTCACATTTCCCTTTAAGTTGTTTCCAACTCAGCATTGTTTACGTAGATAGACATTTTCGAGAAATAACTCGTGGCTAGCGTAGGCGGATCCAGGGGGCCTTGGGGCACGTATCCCCCTAGACTTTTGAATTTGGCGTGCCTTTCTGTATAGGCCCATGTGGCCGTGCCCCTTTAGACCTTTGGAAGGTGAGCCCGTTGAGGTTACAATAAGGTGAAGGTACGCCGACGCGGCGGCGAAAGTTTTTTCAACCCCCCGTCCCGCCCCCCTTTCTGCGAGAAAAAAACAATTGTACATGCAGAACGTTCAATAATGTCCTATGCGATCCTATAGTTGAATAAACACATAGTGACAATAACACATCAATAGTATGTCAAGTTTCAACTAAAATTTCTGAGTGAATGAAAATTCATGGCACTGCGAAAGTGTGCGTATTATTACATGAATAAATTTATATGCATTATTGTGTTAGTCGATCAAGATGGACGTAAACAGACGGGTATACGTAATATATGTTGTTTACTAGATATTACACCAGACGTAGGGGAAATAGGGGGCATTATGTTTACGTTTGCCTTCAGAAAGTGATTGCCCCAATACTGTGAATGTGATAGCTTGTATATCCCGTAAAATGGGTCGAAGAATCACATAAATCAAGCATTAATGGAAGACATGTTAAAATCAACACAGCAAGTTTTGAACATAGATGGCCGTGGTGTCTCGTGTTATGTGACGTCAGCTTGCCAACCCATCTGTATTACCCCCATAAGTAGCATCCAAGTTATTTACTTTTTAAAGAAAATTAAGTATTATAAATACGTATACATAAATCTACCCCCATGGTCAAAACCCACATCGGACACAACCCCTTAGGATAAACCCATAATGAACAAATCACTCATATATACAAAATTATATACAATTCATTATCATTTCTTCCATTCAACACATATGAAGTGCCATTGAGTGACTAAATAGCGTTAAATAAATCAATTGCAGAGACAACAAATAACTACGGTTAGGAGTTTTTGTCTGCGAGGGGTTTTGTCTGAGACTGGTTATGTCAAGGATAGATACATGTCCTGAATGGAGAGAGGGTTTTGGACGTTAATTTGTACCCCTAGAATGCCACCCCCTCACCGGCAAGACGTTTTTGAAGCAACATGATATAACTAAGTCTGTCAGAACTTTTGTACTATGCAATGAATATATCATTTGTATGTATATAGGCCGACTGTCATGCTAGAACTGGTGTAACGACTGTTAGAGATATGGTTGGCTGAACATATCGAAAGGCCTAGTGCACAAGCCGGCGGTAACAGTAAATCGCACGGTAATAAAAATCACTGAAACTATACTCTTTGACCAATCAGCGCTGTTGTTTTTGGTGTGTCGTAAAATTGCACATGTACCAATTAAAGTATAACAATGTGAAATTGCGGAGCCATTTTTTAAAGTTTTTGTTTAAATTGGCCTAATTTGATTTGCAGGGAAATTAAGTAAATCAGTTAATTTGTTTTTGTTATGT